>VNJS01000367.1:0-18704 GCA_008042575.1 Drosophila watanabei
CAGTAGCTCCTCCTCGTCCAATTCTACCTCTGTCAATGGTTGGTGGGGTTTTACCTCCCCCACGAGGTCCGAAGCGGATTTTTTAGTCGTGTTCATATTCATAAACGCCCGCGTTGCTCGGCAGGGCGAGCGCGGCCGGCCCGAGGGGTTTGGGGCATTGAAGGATGGTCGACCGTGGCTTCGCCCCTAAGCCACGGCAAGGCTTGTTCCGACCCAGGGTTGCCCGGCCCTGGGAAGGCTCCGTTCGAACACAGCTGGTTTAACCCCTCAGCTGCGAACCTTATAGTCAGTGGGCACGGGTCGCTTTACACACCTGACTTGAGGGGAGGCAGTTTCAAGACTTGCCCATGTCTCGGTGAGGATTAGGAGTCAAAGGATTATTGGGTGAGGGATTCACTGGAGGTGCCGCTCGCATTAGCCGTACCGTAGTACGTTTCCAAGAGGTACCACGCGGAGGACCTTCCCCGAGGAGAAGGTGGTGTCTATCGGACCGATATTCACCTGTGAGTCGACTTGGTGCACCATTAGAGCCAAGGAATATTCATCAACAGTTGCCCTGCTGACTTTGCCTTGGATTGGCGCACCCATACCACCCGTTTTGGGTATACTTTAGTAGAAGTTCTCCCGAATGGGCCACGTGCTTATGGCTATGCTTGGGTATACCTGATACAAAGTTCTCCGCCTCGTTTTGGGTATTCTTTAGTACAGGTTCTCCCGAAGAAGTAGGTATACTTTGATTTGGAAAAGTTTTCCCGAATATAAGTCTCTCGCTTAAATGTCTAAGTTGCTGGTCTTCTAGGTTATACACGTGCGATTCGTCGCGCACATATATATATTCTTGAATTCTCGTTTTAGTTTCTCATGTCCCTCGATATATACCTCTCCTTACGTACCAAATTTGGAAAAATCGCTTTTTGTATGGCTGAACCAAAAATTTTCCTATCTCAAGGCAACCAAATGGGTCTTTAGGCCATATATATTTCATCTAAAATTCGTAAGCCCCATGTCCCTGCTCGGGCGCCATATTTGAAGTAGTTCTTAGGCTGGGGTGAAGCTCAGTCACGCCAGGATCTTTTTACAGAAATTTATAATTTATAAACGGTGGGCTGACGTGAGATGGAGGTTGTCAGCCACCGGGTTACCAAGCAGGAAAACTCTATTTTTGATATTAGCAAAATAGCGAAGGGGATCCGCGGCAGCGCGTATTGGGTCTGGCTCATGGCACTCGCCACGAGGAGACCGAGACGGATCGATTACGGGACGTTTTCTACCCGTTAGGAACTATGCATCTGCCAGGTGGAATCCCAATCGGCACTCGCCGAGAAGGTCGTCACCCTGAATGGCAAGTTCCGCCGTCAGCACTCGCTGTCGGGCCAAGTTATGCGGCCGGCTGAGCCGAGCCCCGTACAATTTTTCTGGATGTCAAAATATTGGTTCATCGTGATACGGGTGGGCCTCGTTATTTTAGTCGGGCGGTAAACTGAATTTAATTAGTCTTTATTTTTAAATAGTCTTGTATTTTTTTTTATTCATTTATTTTTCTCAGAGTATTTCTATGTATTGCGAAGTTTTCATATTCAATTCGCGAGGTTAGTGTTGGTTACTAATGGGCTTGCGCAAAGTTTGAGGTTAGTTTGACATTCTTAACTGCTCTACTCTATGGCGATACCGCATCGAGTCCCACCGAGATTTTTATATGCACTTGGCCATGTTGGCCGAATCTCCCTGCTGGTTGCGGTTGCGGTTTCATACACACCACTCACCCGTCTCACTCCGCACACACACATACAGTCACACGCCTGTATGCTGGGTGCTCCGCCGCTGGTCCTGGGCCGGCACAAGTCCCTCGATGTCTTCGCTCCGGTTTTTCCTGCTTCATCAGCCGTCACTCGACGGCTGGGTATCGGCCTGCCGGCATCTCTCGATCGTCTCACTTTCCGCGTGCTTTTGCTCCTTTGGAGTGGCACTCGCCATCTCCAGTTTTCCCCATTTGGAGTGGCACTCGCCAGAGTGCACAAATCCACGTCTCCACGAACTTGCTCCATGTGGAGTGGCATTCGCCAGCTCCGGGTTTTAGCAAAGATCCACGTCAGTCTTACTCCACGTCTTTGCCGCAACTCTCCATGTGGAGTGGCTTTCGCCATTCCGTGGTTTTGCACAGATTCACGTCAGGCTCGCTCCGCGTTCTTTTCACTAATCTCCCTTGGTTTTTTCCATTGCGAAGTTCCCGTGGCCTGGCTTCGAAACTTCTAGAAGTTTTGTGCATCGCTTCCTCTCATTCCTTCTTTAGGGCGCGTGCCAATTTTCGGGGGTTAATTGTATGGCGTGATCGCGTCCTTTCTCGCTCATTCCTACATACTTCTTCTGGTCATGTGACCGCTGCTCGTGTTGAGTTTCGTAGATAGGCTTGTGTGTGTGTGTCCGTGTGCTTCGATCTTTTCAAGCTAGCGATGGTAGTTTTGCGGTGTCTTAGCTTAACTATCGTATATGGCTTGCGCAAGCCTTAAATCTATTTATATTTAGCTATATCTATTTTTATCTGCTATTGTTTACATGATTATTTCTATTATTTACATTATTATATGCTTTTATTTACCTTATTATTTACATTGCTATTTGTGTTTATATTATTTACATGGGTTATATTATTATGTATTATTTACATATTTATTTGTGGGGAGCCAGCAGGTTCCTCACAACTCTGACGTGCAAATGTGCCTTGCGTCCGCCTCATCGATGTTTTCCTTCTAGGGTGCAATTTCCAAGCACGTGCCTTGAACGACTCTGGATCCGAGGTGACTTTTATTACGGAGAGGCTGTTCAATTTCGACAAATTGCCGTTCAAGACCATTCAAGCCCAAGTCTCTGGCCTAAATCAAACCATTGCCGCTTAGTTCACGAAAATCTGCCATGTCTCCATTAGAGCGCCTTCCAGACCCGGGCTGTATTTAGAAACTGCAGCTTACATTCTTCCGTAGTTGGCCGGGAATTTGCCAAAACTAACCAAAAACTGCCTCCGCCAGAGAAAATTGAGATCCCCAAATTAAAAAAGGAGTGCCCTAAGGGCTGCCCGGGACCTTTGTGGAGCCCGTTCTGCATAGCCACATGTTTGAAGCCTGTGTGATGACCAGCACCGGCACCGCCTGAGCTCATAGGCCCAGGACAACTACAGCCAAATCTACAAGTGTGAGGGGCAGGCCGCCCCTTACGCCTTCGAAGGAGCGTCAGCCAGCTGACGCAGAGGACATCTCTGGAGCTTGTTAAAGCCTGCAGCCTGAAACATTTTGCACTGCGTTGCATATTTTTTTTACATTGCACTGTGATGCATATTTTTTTTATAGTATATAAAAACAATTGTAAAATTGAGCGACATTAAAGTTGCCCAATTAGCGTGTGGGCTGCAGCCGTACAACCACTAGGAAACATGTAAAATTTTTTGTTTATAAATAAAATGCATAAGCAGAATATATATTCAAAAATTACAAATTCTCCAAATATTTTCTATGAGCCATTGGCAAATAAATACAGAGCCAAGAGCCACGCCATATGTTAATGGCATAAAATTAGAAGAGGATTTAAACAATTTTGAAAACAAAATTAAGCAAGATACAGCCATTATGGTATTGATAGACACAAAGTCAGTGGACTCCACTGCAAATGTAATTAATAAAATCGAATCAAACACTATTGATTCTAATTTAACAAATATTTTGTTAGCAATTATTGTTTTCATAATGAGTGCTGTCATTTTGTACAAGGCATACATTTTTCATAATAAATGCATTTCAAAGAGGGCGATAAATAAAAGCCAGGCTAACGAACTGGACAAAATATAAAAAGCACAAACAATAATTGAAAACAGAATATTTCAAATTTTATTTGTTATGTATATCTTTGCAGAAATACATTAAGAACTAAAATAAAAATTACTTATCCTATATCCTTGACATATAATGAAAATTAAATAAATAAATAAAAACAAAAATAAAACAACTTAACAAAACATTTCATAAAAACAATCAGCAAAATGACTAGTAGCAACGCTGACATCAGGAGTACTGACATGCCTCAGGAAATGCAGGAAAGCGCCATTGATTGCGCAAAACAGGCCATTGATAAATATGAAACTGATTTTCAGATTGCCAAATATATTAAAAACGAGTTCGATGCAAAACTCGAACCCAGATGACATTGCATTGTCGGCAATGATTTCGGAGCATATGTGTCCCACAAGCCAGATCATTTAATATATTTTTATTTAGGCCAGTTAGCGTTTTTATTGTTTAAGACTGGTTCGTAGAAACAGCAATTCCATTTATTAAGTTCGAGAATAAATTCCAGAAATGTTCTCAACAAAATTCCATTAAATAATGGAATGGAGTGAACTTTATAAAGAATTGAGTAACATAAAAGCTGATTTTGACAGATCATACAAGTCATTATCAAGGACCCGGCTAGCACAGCAAAATACTGTGAACAAGCATGCCGAAATATTAGTAGACCGCTTTAACGCAGCGCGTATATTAATACATGACCAGAGAGATCGGCTAGACAAAGCCAATTGGTCTCGAGTATCTAAGTTCTTGCTAAAATTACGAGAGAACTTAATATACATAAAACAAAGGTATAGTTTGGCTATTTCAGTGCCAACTATATTAAACACACCGTTGGCAGTAGAAACTGACGACGAACCGGAACTATCAGATTTGCCAGCTCTTGAGCCGGATGAGATAGATGACCCAGTCTCTGCAGATACCGAAATAGAGGAAAAAGATATAAACAACCTCACGGTACCTGCAGTTCTCATTCAATCTGAACCATCAGATCAGGACCTCACAGACTGCACCGATAACGACAGCATTGTTGAAGCAAAACCTAACACAATGGGCATACATAAAAGAAATTTCGAGTGCCATTCCGGAGTTCAACGGACAAAAACTTCATCTGCAACGATTCATAACAGCTTTGAAATTGGTCAACCTAACAAAAGGCACATTCGAAGCCTTAGCAGTAGAAGTGATCAAATCCAAAATTGTGGGATCAACATTATATAGGGTGCAGAGTGAAACCACCATAGATGCAATTATAAAGAAATTGCAAGACACCATATACGGCGAAACATCCGACGTGGTTAAAGCCAAAATGGCAAAAACAAGCCAGAAAGGTAAAACGGCGGAAAAATTTACAACCGAAATAGATAACTTACGAAAGCTCCTAGAAGCTTCGTATATTGACGAAGGCCTATCGGCCGAACACGCTGACAAATTCAGCACTAAGGAAGCCATCAACACAATGGTTAAAAATTGTGAGCATGGCCGCCTTAAAACAATATTGGAAGCTGGCAATTTCTCAACTATGAATGAAGCCGTCACTAAGTACATACAATGTAGTACTGAAATGACGGGTAATGCCAATTCAATATTGTACACCCACAGAGGTAACAACTATCGCGGTAACAACTACAGAAACAGTTATCGCGGTAGGGGTAATAGCCGAGGTAACTACCGAAACAATGGCTATAATCATAATAACGGTTACAACCGAAATTATAATAATTACAACAACAATTATTATTGAGGAAATAAGCGTGGTGGAAACAACCGCGCCGAAAACAACCGCGGGGCAACACCAACAATCATATCAATGTTCGAGTAGTCCAAGGTAACTCGGAAAACCAGCAAAGCCCTTCAGCTATTTAGAGCCAAAAAATAGCACTATAAAAACCGTCAACCTCAACCTAAGCATTTTTGTAAAAATTAACAATGAAAGAACAGGTAAATGTTATACACTGTTGCTTGATACTGGTGCAGATATATCTATATTAAAAGAAAAAATAGATACATTTGAGAATGTAAATGATAAAATTCGTACCGAAATATCGGGAATTGGCGTAGGTACAATTTCTTCAACAGGCTTGGCCTGTATAGAACTCACTACAGCTAAATATATTATTCCGCACGACTTCTATTTAGTCGATCAAAATTTTCCAATACCTAGTGATGGCATACTAGGCATAGATTTCATAAAACGATATAATTGCCAACTAGATTTCACTCAAAGCGGCGACTCACTGATTCTTCGCCCAAACAACTTAAATTATCCAATTAAATTACAAATACTTCGTACTTGTGAGGATAATGCCACAGTACTCCCAGCTCGTTCCGAACTTGTCCGTGAAATTCAAATTCCCTCAATAAAAAATGAAATTCTTATATTGCAAACACGATATCCAGTCACAAAAATACTTATGTCCGTATTATAAATACAACAAATTCCAATAAAATTGTAAAGTTAAATAACATCAAATACGAAACTCTGAATAATTATGATATAATAGAAGAAAATAACGAAGAAAGAGATGACTTCGTTATGAAAAAGTTAATTAAAAACTTTCCGCCTATGTTCAAAACTCAATTAAAAGATCTATGCACCAGATATACAGATATATTCGGACTAGAAACCGAATCAATAACAACAAATAACTTTTACAAGCAAAAGCTTAGAATGAAGGATGATGAGCCCGTATACATTAAGAACTATAGAAGTCCTCATAGCCAAGTGCAAGAAATTCAAGCCCAAGTACAAAAATTGATAGACGACAAAATAGTCGAACCATCAGCCTCAGCTTATAATAGCCCACTTTTATTAGTTCCGAAGAAGTCTCTTCCGGACTCTGACAAGAAAAAATGGCGATTAGTAATCGACTATCGTCAAATTAATAAAAAATTATTGTCAGATAAATTCCCACTACCTAGAATTGATGATATTCTAGATCAACTAGGTAGAGCAAAATATTTTTCATGCCTAGACTTAATGTCTGGTTTTCACCAAATTGAACTTGAAAAAAGTTCCAGGGATATAACGTCATTTTCAACGAGCAATGGCTCGTATCGCTTTACGCGATTACCATTTGGCTTGAAAATAGCCCCAAATTCATTCCAGAGAATGATGACTATCGCTTTCTCAGGATTAGAACCGTCTCAAGCATTTCTTTATATGGATGACTTAATAGTCATAGGATGTTCCGAAAAACATATGCTCAAGAATCTAACTGATGTCTTTGAGAAATGTAGGAAACATAACCCAAGTTACATCCTGAAAAATGTTCATTTTTCATGCATGAAGTCACATTTTTGGGACATAAATGCACTGATAAAGGAATCTTACCAGACGACAAAAAATATGACGTCATTAAGAACTATCCAGTCCCACATGATGCGGACAGCGCTAGACGATTCGTTGCATTTTGCAATTACTATAGGCGCTTTATAAAAAATTTTGCCGAATATTCTCGTCACATAACCAGGTTATGTAAAAAAGATGTAAAATTCGAATGGACATCTGAATGCCAGAATGCCTTCGATCATCTTAAAACGGCACTTATAAATCCAACCTTGTTACAATATCCAGATTTCTCTAAAGAATTTTGCATAATAACCGATGCAAGTAAGCAAGCGTGTGGAGCGGTTTTAACTCAAAGCCATAACGGACTCCAACTTCCAATTGCATACGCATCAAGATCCTTTACTAAAGGAGAAAGTAACAAGAGTACTACTGAGCAAGAATTAGCTGCTATTCATTGGGCTATAACACATTTTCGACCATATATTTATGGTAACCATTTCACAGTTAAAACGGACCATAGACCGCTAACTAAATCCAAGTTCGAAATTAACACGTATGAGGCTTGAATTAGAGGAATTTGATTTTACGGTAGAATACCTGAAGGGCAAAGATAACTTCGTAGCTGATGCGTTATCAAGAATAACCATCAAAGAACTACAGAAAATTACTGGATCTATAAATAAAGTCACTACAAGAAATCAAAGTAGACAGAAATCCTGCGCAGGAGAACAAAAAACAGAATTGCCTAGGCAATCTGAAGAAAATGCTTCAAAGCCCAACGTATATGAAGTCATTAATAATGATGAAGTACGTAAAGTAGTCCCCTTGCATGTAAAAAATAAAATGTGTTTATTTAAACACGGAAAGAAAATTACAGCAAGTTATGATGTTAGCGATTTGTATACTAATGGAACCTTTGACTTAGGTCAATTCTTCCAAAGGCTTGAAAAGCAGGCCGGTATTAACAAAATCAGCCAACTCAAGGTGGCACCGTGGGAAAATATCTTTGAACTAGTTTCAATTGATAATTTTAAAATAATGGGCAATAAAATATTGAAATTATTAAGAGTAGCGCTACTCAACCCGGTGACCAAAATAAATAATAAAAAAGAACAAGAAGCAATACTGTCTACATTCCATGACGATCCAATACAAGGAGGTCACACAGGCATTACAAAAACCTTGGCCAAGGTCCAGAGACACTACTACTGGAAAAATATGTCTAAAGACATAAAAGAGTACATAAGAAAATGTCCAAAATGCCAAAAGTCTAAAACGACTAAACATATAAAGACCCCATTAACTATAACCGACACTCCACAAAGAGCTTTCGACAGGGTAATTGTGGATACAATTGGTCCACTACCAAAATCAAACAATGGAAACGAATACGCAGTAACACTCATATGCGATTTGACCAAGTATTTGGTAGCTAAAGCTATATATAAAGCTATATTCGAAAATTTTATTCTCAAGTACGGTCCAATGAAGACGTTCATTACGGACATGGGAACGGAATATAAAAATTCGATAATTGAAGATTTATGCAAGAATTTGAATATTAAAAACATAACTTCAACTGCACACCACCACCAGACTGTAGGTACCGTGGAGCGAAGCCACCGAACACTCAACGAGTTTATTCGTTCATACATCTCAGTTGACAAAACAGATTGGGATGTATGGCTACAATACTTCGCTTATTGTTTTAACACGGCCCCCTCTATGGCACATGACTACTGTCCATATGAGCTAGTTTTTGGTAAAACTTCAAATTTGCCAAAACATTTTAATAGCATAGATAGAATAGAACCTCTTTATAATATAGAAGATTGCACTAAAGAATCTAAATTTAAATTGGAACAGGCATATAAGAGAGCTAGAATAATGTTAGATATTAATAAACAAAAACAAAAACATAGGTACGACAAAAATAGCTTAGACTTTGAATTAAAGATAGGAGACCAGGTTTTATGAAAAAATGAAACTGGTCATAAATCAAACTTTAAATATACAGGTCCTTATAAGGTAGAATCAATAGGAGCTAGAGATAATATAACAATAACAAATATAAAATATAAAACACAAGTAGTACACAAGGATAGATTAAAACCATTTATTTCATAACCAATTTAGTTCTTTTTATATTTCACGTATGGCCATACATAGAATAAACCGCCATACATAAGATAAGTCCTATACATAGGATAAATCCCATACATAGCATAATATAATTAAAATCATAATACATAAGGTAACTAAAATCTAAAAAAAAAAAAAAAATACCTCCGCGCTCAGTCCGATCGAGCATAGCTATGTATTTAAGAATATTTAAGAATATATATACGACTCTCTGCTGCCGCTGTTGGCAGCGCAGCTAAGGGACTTAGACTTCCTTAGCTTTAAATTCATATTGAACCACAACAGGTAAGCCAGAACCAATGGAGGTAGCCGAATCCATACAGATTCAGAACAGGCTAAAGGGTTATAAAAATTATGGAAATAACAATTATAATCAGAACAAATATAAAGAATAAAAAGCAAGAGGCAACCACAACCTATCCACAAAAAAGAGTACCTACAGGTACAGTTAACCAGCCTGCTAATAAAACAATGAGGCTCAATAATATTGAGGAGGACCATTTTTTAGGCGAGAAACCGGAGTAGGATTACCCTACATAATCCGGAATGATACTAAAATAAATAAAAAGCTAACAATTTTAATTGACACGGGGGCAACCTCATGTTATATCAGAACAGGTATTTATTAAAATAAAAACGAACTTCCTATTTATAAAAGGGTATCCACGGTTAATGGATATTCAATTATTAAATATTATCACATGATAACTATTTTTGGTACGCGATATACTTTTTATGAAATAGATGGGCTAAGTTCAGATTTATTAATAGGTTACAATCTATTGAAAAAGATTGGAGCAGTTATTGGCACAGAAAGAGAGGTAATTAAATATGGGGATAAAGAAGTTAACCAACTTTCCCAGGCAGAGGAAAAGAATATCCTTCCATTAAAGGAGTTTATTATTAAAAAATACTTTGATGAAAAGGTCAAAATCAGAACTGAGTCTGAAGCGACAAATCAAAGTTTAAGTTTTGGATTTAAAGATCCTGAACACGCCGTCGTTGAAGAATCCGACAAAAATTATAGTTTGGGATTAAAAGATCCTGAACACGCCGTCGTTGAAGAATCCGACAAAAATATTAGTTTGGGATTTAAAAATCCTGAACACGCCATCGTTGATAAATCCGATAAACAAGAATTAAACAAGCGAATCAATTTCAAATCAAAGAGAGGATTTGGAAAATAAAATAAGAAATTTAATCCAAAGAGAACACTCAAATATAAATATGCAAATTCCTTTCAGGACAGAGGGGAAATAAACACCGAGAATGATAGGGCTATTTATTGCAAACAGTATCCCTACGCTTTATCAGCTTCAGATTTCGTAAACACTGAAGTTAATCGAATGTTAAAAGAAGAAATTATAAGGCCAAGCAAAAGTCCTTATAATTCACCTGTATTAGTGGTACCAAAAAAGGGTCTTAATGAAGATGGAACCGCAAAACTTAGATTAGTCATTGACTTTAAAAAACTCAATGAAAATACCATTTCGGACAGGTATCCAATGCAGGATCCTTCGGTTATTTTGTTAAATCTTGGAAAAGCAAAATACTTTTCCACAATCAATTTAGAGTCCGGATTTCATCAAATTTTAATGAAAGAAACGGACATTGAGAAAACTTCATTATCCATAAACAACGGAAAATATGAATTCCTGAGAATGCCATTTGGGTTAACAAACGCTCCAAGAATATTTCAGCGAGCAATGGATGATATTTTGAGAGATCAAGTAGGAAAAACCTGCCACGTTTATATAGATAACATCATTATATTTTCAAAAACAATTGAGCAACACTACTCTGACTTAAACGCTAAACGCAAACATGAAAATTTCACTCGAAAAAATTAGAGACTACATTTCTTGGGATTCATTTCTACAACTGATCCCGAAAAGATCGCCACAATTGTAAAATACCCAATTCCCACAAACATTCGAGAGCTTAGAAGCTTTCTAGGCCTTACCGGCTACTACAGAAAATTTGTACAAAATTACGCATTGGTAAGGTATCCAAAAACATGTCCCGGAGAACATCAATACAGTTGGACGATTTCGCTTTAAAAGCTTTTAACGAGCTTAATGATAACCTTATTGCTCAAATTGAATTAGTACAGCCAGATTATAACAAAAAATTCACTTTAACCACTGATGCTTCCGATTTAGCCATTGGTGCAGTTCTTTCCCAGGAAGGGAAACCAACTACCTTTATTTCTAAAACCTTTACTAAGGCAGAGCAAATTTATGCAACTAACAAGAAAGAACTTTTAGCTATAGTATGGGCATTTAAAAATTTGCGAAATTACTTATACGGTGTTAACAACATCGAAATTTATACAGACCATCAGCCACTCTCTTTTTCCATTTCTCAAAAGAACCCAAACATCGAAATGAAAAGATGGTATTCTTTCATCGAAAGTTACTCACCTAAAATAATCTACAAACCTGGATCTACCAATGTAGTCGCCGACGCCTTATCAAGGGTACAGATTAACAACTTAACGAATAGCAACGAATCAGACTCAGATCGGATTACTCAGCATTCAGCAGAGAGTAGTTTCGAGAACTTTATACAAGAGACCCGAAAACCCTTAAACCAGTTTAAGCATCAATTGCTATTAGCAACGGGGAGGTATACAGTTCATGAGTTGGTTAACATATTTGAAAATACCAGGCAAATAATTGAGTTTGATACCCCAGAAAATTTGGTATCAATTTTACGAGAGTATATCCCTCCAAATATAACTATAGGGATTCATTGTACTTTGGAAGATTTATAAAAAATTCAAAAACCGCTTACAGACAATTTCACGAATAAATTTCTAAACACTAAAACATTCGTCCAAGATGTAGAAAACCCTGAAGACAGAGCTATAATAATTGAAGAAACTCATTGTAGAGGACACAGGGGACTAGACGAAAATTACAAACAAATTAGCAGATTATATTATTGGCCTAATTTGAATTGCAACGCTACTCTGCGTCGGTAGACTCCTACCACCGGCAGGCACGGAGGGGAGCAATCCACTATGCGTGTTATGTCACCCCTCTAGTATAAGGTATAAGATCCAGAGCCGGCTCCAGGACGAAGGTTTATTCTTCCAAGAGCAGAAGGCAAAAAGTAGAGACCGCGAAATACAAAGTGATATCTATACCATCGATAAACAAAAAGACAACCTCCGTAATCGTACAGAAAGGTCAACACGCTCGAATGACCTTACTGTGGTGATGCTACAGAGCGAGAGAGAAGTTGCTATCGAAGCAACCTAACAAACAGAGTCAGCTCAAATGCGACGACGGACAGTGGACTGAGGACCCTAACAGCACTAATTCAAGCTTACTTCCCAGGATGCAAAGAGGTTTCCGATGCCGAAACGCACAAGGATCTACCAACAGCAGGAGCACCTTCCAGCAGATTATATATTCTCTATAAGAATCCACTCCCTATAGAATCCCTATAGTCCCAGCTATTCTACAGATGACCAAAACAGAAGTGGCGCATTATACAGTTTGCAAAAGCACGTGCTATACCCCTATCCAATGAAACCTCTCGGATTGTCTTTCAGCCTCAAGCTGGAAAGTGTAGCCACTCCTGTAAATTCCGGTGGTCGACAATCTAATCAAGATATTCGAGAGGAAAGCCTCAACGGTAAAAGCATATGCGGACGACGATAAGCACTTTTATTAAGGAGTATGTCCATCGACCCTCAGCTCGATTATGAAATCAACTATAAGAATGATATGTGACTGGGCGGACAAGGTAGGACTCAGTACCAACGAGGACAAGACGGACCTCATTCTATTTACTAGGGGATACAAGGTGCCGCTATGGATCCCCCCACAAATCAACACAGCCCGGCTGACCCAGAAAACACAAGTCAAAAACTTCAGCAATTTACGAGACAGCAAGCCGGCATGGAAACGCAATGTAATAGAGAGGGTGAAAATGAAAACCATAGCGCTATAAACATCCAAGAAGATTATGAGGTCTTTCACCCGCTGTAATGCTGTGGTTGTATTAACGGTGGTCCGCCCGGAACTGCTGCATTAAGTCTAAGTGTGGTGGCAAGCCATGCAAAAGAGGCCATGAGGTCATCCCCTAAAAACCACTTGAAACCATAATCGGAATTGGCACCCTAAATATTCATACGCAGCTGACTTCAAAGAAAACAGCACAATGCCTACTGCATTACGAAATATGTCTCTACAAAGATTCGGACACAGATAAATTGGACGAGACATAAGAAGTTGTGTCACGCTACACGCACAATAAAATAAGAATAATATAAGTACATAAGAATTAAAGCTAGAAAGTCGAGTTAAAATAAAAAATATAATTAACATATAACATTAGAGAGCAACATTAAGTAAGAATAGAGAACATAAGAGAAAAACAATGAAGTCAATACTTATAAAGAAAGGCCATGAAGTACACCAATAAAAATAAGGAAACTAGAACGAATGAAACAACAACAGAATAGTAGAAATAAGAGGAAGTGTTTAGTTGGCGGAAGGAAAAAGAAGAAGACCCTTTCAGATTTGAATTCAAGCCCAAAGCGCACGCGCGGATCCGGCAGCAATAAGGTGTCCCACAGACCAAAAACGTTTGACACTATTGCCAACAAATTAGTGAGAAACCGCGTGCACACTAATTTCCGCCTATATAAAGCGGTCCGCAGCCCTTGTGAAGAACTTAGTTTCAGCCAGCGATCGGCAAAGATTGAGCAACCAGAAGCAGTCGCCAAGGGCCAGTAGTAAGCAGTAAGGAGTACTTGCAGGATCGGAGACGGGTAAACTAGTGGTAACTAACCTTCGCACCACTGCTTTCCCGGTTCAGTTCACCTACTCGAGAGTGCTCATTCGCAGACCTGAACGGACCCCAAACCTTCTTACGTTAATGGACTCTCAATCATTCTCGCTTTGGTGAACTTAAACACATTCTCAAATATTCTCGATTTGGTAGATCTGAACGGAGAACAATGACAATGTATACAAAGACAATGATACTGAGACAATGTGCCATGCCCACCCATTCGCCTTGTAGAGGGTACCAAAGTGAAAATATGAAAACAATTTTTTTTTTAACATTTGTTACTTCACGCCAAAAGGCGCTTATTTTCGAGAGGCAGCCTCACAATGTCCCGTTCGTTCTCCCTTCCTCTCTCTCCGATGAGCTTCCAATCCGCTCCCCGATGATATTTTAAAGTCTTCTCGTAATTAGTACCAACTACGACTCCTTTCAATAAACACCAAAGACGCACAAACACAAAGTTGAAAAAGTTCTAGGTGTTTTTCTTATCAAGTGCATCCTCAGGTTAAAGCCGCCCTCCTTAATTTTTTATATTTATTTTATTGATTTGATTAAACAAAAAATATTTTCAAAACTCGTTAATTTTTTTATTTATAAATTTTTTTTTTTATATATATGATTAATTTTTTGTTCTTTCTGTATCAAACCTGCCTGGTCTGCTTAAGGCTAAACAAGATTTTTTGGCTTCGAGATGGAAGGAGGAGTAGGAGCGACCATATACTGTTCAGACCCTGAAATGAGCCTATCGTTGAAGGTACCAAGGTAATGCAGCATATTCCATTAGCCATTGGAAAGGCGGCAGAGCTTCCCTACACAACAATACCATTGGACAATACCTTTAAGCAGGCCATCCACAGGTGAATTTTTTCGACGAACATGTTCGATTCGACAAAATATACTTCGTTGGTGGTAGTGTTCGCGCCCAAATTTCGTGTTCGACGTTTTATTCGACAAAGATATAAACGGTTATATCTTGTCTGCACAAACAAGTTCGACAGCGGCAATTACTGTTTTGTTTTCGTCCGCTGATATGCTTCTCCTTTGAAAATTTTTGGCGAATGAATGGTCAAAAAAATGTTCACACTCGTTGGTGGGCAAATAAAATTCCGTTCGCCGAAAAAATTCGCCTGTGGATGGCCTGCTTTAGAATCATAAAAAAAAACAGCATTGTCTTCACTTTTGACTTCTTCATGCAAGTTTTTTTTTTTTGGTTTCTGCTCGTCCAGTGCTTTCCACTTAGTACTCTGGCGTTTTCTTTCAGGATCATATTGAGAACACCACGGTTCGTCACCCATCACAATATTGTAAAAGAAGCTTTTGTCCTTATTAAACTTCTTAAGGACAATATCTGTCGAATGTTGGATTCCAAAAAAATTTTTTATTGCCAGTCAATTTGTGCGAAACAAACCGTGCACACACCTTTCTTAAGCCCAAATGTTTCTTCAAAATGCGAAGTTTTGGAGATGTTCAATTCCATTTCCAAAAATTTCAATGATAATTGAGTTGACTTTTATTTTGAGCAAAAAAATAAAAATCCGAAAAAATCATTATTGTTGATTTTTATTTTTTTGCTCAAAAATATTGAATATTATTGATTTATATATATAACTCAATCTTAATCATTATTAACATAAGAAAAAATAAAAATTCATGGATAATAATTATCACGTGATTTTTAAAATAAAACTTATGATTACGGTTCCTGATTATTGAATGTTCTTCCAGGGAAAAAGTAAATTTGAGGATTCTTTCTCTTTTGCTTGTTCACTTCGAAATGCCGGAGAGTCCATGTGCAAAGGATGTGGTGAATGCTTGTTACATCAGAAATTAGTCGCCAACTAGACTAGACTACGCTCACAGTGAAAAATTCATTAGTATGGTAAGGCCAAAGTTAAAGAATATCGACTCGTTGGATATTCACTATAATCAGGTAAACGCGATACATTATTTAATTAATTTTTTATCAATTTTCAAAGCAAAAAGGTCGGCGAGTTATTCCGAAAATGTGTTTAAAGTTGATCAGCAGCAACAAAGTATCTAGTGAGAACCCTTATACAAAGCAACCAGAAAGATTGTAGGCGGATAGAAAATAAAGAAAAGAGTTCGAGGAAACTGGCTATCAAGATATCGGAAAAACAAGTTGACTGATTGGCTTGAAGTATATAGAGCCTGTTCAGCTTATGTGTGGCTTTTGCAGGCAGTGAAATAATTAAAAACAAGAAAGGAAGCTAACTTCGGCACGCCGAAGTTTGTACAGTGGGGAGCAAAAGTAATTCCATGATCAACTTTTTCATGTTTGGGCGCAAATAAAAATAAAACGAATAAAGTAAATGACAATAACTTTTTTTCTCCTAAATACCTTGATTATTTTTAACAATTAGGCGTATGTTTCAAAATAGTAAGGGAATAAATAGAATAGTTATGATTCTGAAACAAAAACAAGCGGCATGTACTCAGTTTTGCACCATCCGTTATTCGCTTATATTAATTGCTCTTCTTACTATCTTATCAGCAATTGACCTACGGGTTTACCGTTTATTTTTTTGCATCTATTATTCGTTGTCAGAATTCATAAAATCACTCTCTTTCATAAGTTTATTTGTTGAGTTTGGAATTTAGTCTGTGACTATTTGCTGAAAATGAAGAAGCTGTCTCCTTATAAAATAAATAGTACTGTCTCTCTGACTAAAAGTGGGTGTTCGACACGCATTATTGCTGAGAAGCTGCAAATTAGACAATCTGTGGTTGTCAAGGTGCAGAAGAAAATGAAAATAAGTTGAATGGTCGCCGGCGCCTTCTAACAGACTTTGACGCTCGACTTATGATGTCTAAAATACGAAAAAAAAGACTTTTAACTCCAAAAGAGGCTTCTACAGAAATAAATAAAAACGTAAGTCGATGGACAGCTAGAAGAGCGCTAGGTAGAATTGGTTACGTCGCAGCAGTGAAAAAAAAATAAACCAGCTTTGTCAGAGAAAAATGTTAAGGCTCGTCTACAATTCGCAAAGGCACACAGGAACTGGACAGTAGAAGACTGGAAACGTGTTATCTGGTCGGATGAGAGTAAGTTCAATCGTTTTCAATCGGATGGAAAGCAGTATTGCTGGCGGAGACCCGGTGACAAGCTTCAAAGGCATCATGTGAAGCAAACAGTGAAACATGGAGGCGGCAACATAATGGCTTGGGGGTGTTTCACTTATTCGCATGTTGGCCCGTTGCACAAAATTGACGGGATTATGCGTAAGGAAGATTATTTGAGCATTTTGCAAACCCATCTTCCCAATTTTCTCGACCAATGTGCATATCCAGTGCAGGAAATCACTTTCCAGCGAGATGGGGATCCCAAGTGGAATAATATTCCGAAAGGAATTGTCGAAAAATTAGTTGAGAGTATGTCAAAACGTATAAAAAATGTCATAGATAATAAGGGTCTCTGGACAAAGTATTAATGATAATTTATTTTGTATTTATTTTTAATTGGTGCAAAACTGAGTATATGCCACTTGTTTTTGTTTTTGAATCATTACTGTTCTATTTCATCTTCAATTACTATATTACTTATGCTCTATTGTTAAAAATAAACAACTATTCAAAGAAAAAAAAAAGTTTTCGTCATTTACTTTATTCGTTTAATTTTTATGAGCGCCCAAACATGAAAAAGTTGATCATGGAATCACTTTTGCTCCCTACTGCAGATTTTAATTGCATTATTTATAATCGAAATCTATCTGTCCTAAAATGCATTACTTTCAATTCAATTTTATTTTTACAGTTTTACATTTTTTTTACATTTTCACATGCAAAGTCAAATGTAATTTACATCCACATTTACCGATCGTTTGTATGGCAGCTATAAGATATAGTCGTCCGATTTTAATGAAATTTAAAACTAAATTCTGAAATAATATAGAAAGCTTGTATCTAAAAAAAAAAAAGAAATTATGTTAAAGACTGCCAAAGTTTTAATTTTTTTCTAAAAATTTCCCGACCGTTCCTATGCAGCTATATGATATAGTAGTCCGATTTTTATAAAATTATATCCGAAAATCTAGAATAATATATATAGCTCATAGCCGAGAGTTGATTAAGATATGTTAAAAAACAGTGTTCACGCCAGGAGGCGACACCTGTAGCTCCTCTGCCCACCAAGCTTCCAAAAAGCTCTCCCGCTCCTTCGCTCTCGTTCGCCCGCTGCATTGTCATATTTCCGAACTCCATACGCTGGCTGTTGAGCTAGCCGTCGCTCGCCCGCTCTCCGCTTCTCAGCACAACAGAACACCGCTAGCGGTTACTAAGCTCTCTAACTCGCAGTTCCATCGTTCTCGGTCGGGCGCACGGCCCTTCGGCTAAGCTATGGGCCTTAGCGCTGGTCGATCTTCGCATCGCGAAGCGAACTTCGGCACCGCTCGCCTCCTTGAATCTCCCGCTCTCGGTCTATTATTGGAGTATAGAGGACGGGAGCTCGGCTCTACTTCTAAGCATAGTGCCACGTATGCAGCCGAATAAAGCTGATCTGAAATTCCTCAACACCGCCCCCGACTTTTTCTTCTACTGGGATTTCTTCGTGGGATATATATATATTTTTCTGGATCCTTTAGCGGAGAACATCCTGGCCACCCCCCCCCCCCCCC
>VNJS01000368.1:0-53193 GCA_008042575.1 Drosophila watanabei
AATGTGTGTGTATATTGCGCATACGCCGTGTTTCCAGCCCCGTTGTTTATGCGATGCGTTCTATTTTGGGTTTTGCAAAATTAATTGCGAATCAGAAATTGAAAAACAATTTTCCCAGCCAATTGTTTGGCATAAAGGCGAAGCCAGAGAGCGCGCAATAAAAGATGTGTATCGCAGGGAATAAAATACAAAACAAAATATAAATCCAACAGCAAAGAAAAAAGGTGAGAAGAAAGACAATAAAGAAGCGTTATTCCGTGCCTTTGTCCCTTCGGTTTTTATGATGAGTTTTTCACGTGCCGCCCTGAGTTCACCCTTGTCAATTCCAGGTTCAGGATGCCAAAAAATGAAAGAAAAAGAAAGCAACCAACAAATGGGAGGAACAACAGGACCGTCGACATGAAAGGGCGCTTGTCAATAAAAATGCCTTAAAGCCCAACCAAAAAGTTGCAACTTTTTCATTAGTTTTGGTTGATTTTTCTTCTAATTTTTTTTTTAGACTACAAATTTGTTTGTATTTTTAGAGCTTACATTTTTCGCCCCCTAAAATATTATTGATGACTTTTTATTCCTCGCCGCTTTTACCTACTGAACGGCCCATTATGCGGGAAAAATCAATCAATAAACGAGGAATCCCAGCTGAAACTAAGCCGGGCCATAAGCTCCACGGGTCTAGGAAACGTGAGGACATGACAGGAATCTGCTGTCGTCCTACGACAATGTAGATAAGCGGAGTGGGCACGGAGTGGGCCAAGTTTTATGGACGAGGCATGGAGCTAGGACTGGGTGGGGGCATGGCCTCGGGCTATTGAATCGAATACGCATTGAAGTCGCCCTCTTAACTTGGAATTGAATTTGGCTTGGAAATTGTGTGTTTTGCTGTTGATGGATGGCGCTCTCTGGTTGTCTTTCGTTCGCAGTCGTTGTCCAACTGTATTGCCAGGTTTTTGGCTTCCACTTCTCTCTCTCTCTCCCTTTCTCTATCTCTATCTTTCTCTGTCTCGTTTTGCGAAAATGCCAAGTATACAAAATGGAATTAATTACAAATACACAGCCTCAATCGGAGGCTTGGGCGAGGTAGAATTCGTTATCTGGATTTTGTTTGCCGAAAAGTGAAAAGAGGATTTGGCCAAAAGAAGACAAGTAGTTGGATTATGGTGGAAGAGCGGATGAAATACCAGGAAACACTCGGAAATACAAAATTTTCAAATTAAATAAATCCTTAGAAGTAACTAAGAAATTGAGGTTTTATTTGGAAATGTTAAAAATGACTAGAAAATTATTATTATTATTATTATTTTTTATTTGTCCTTCTTTTCCATGTAAACTTTCTTATATTTCTTATTTTCGAAACCTTGTTAAGGATTTTAAGAGCTCTAAAGATCTCTTTGAGTAAGAAATCTTCGATATATTTGAATACAAAACCAGATTTATCGATAACTCATGTTTCTATACACCCTGCTTTCTTTATAATTTTTCCAGCGACTTTTATTATGGCACAAGAATTTTTCTTTACCTCTCAATAGCTCTCATGGGTTTATTTATGAATATCTATTCGGATTCCGTAGCGGTCCTATCAGCACACTCCACCTGGCCTCTCACCTGAGCTCTTTCCCCCTCTATCACTCTCTCACTCTGTCTCACCTGCTTAGGCAGTCAACCGTCGCTGGTGGCTTATTCAATTTGTGTTTGCTTTTTTAGTTGTGTTCCTCGACGGCGCTTGTGTTTATCAAGCAATGCGAATTGCGAACCCTTGAGCAACTGATAAGCGCGTGAAATATTTAATCGCAGGGGGAGAGACAAACAAAAGAAATCGAAACGGAATCGAAATTAAGGTGGAAATCGAAATGAGAATGGAAATCGAAGTCGAAATGGAGATGGAAATGAAAGTGGACGTTGAGGAATGGCAGTTTGAAGCTCACCTGACTTTTTTATGTTTATCGCTGTCACCTGCTGACGAGGTTGATGATGATAACGGTGATGATGATGCTTTCTAGGCGGGTGAATCTCCTGCGTCCACCTGGTTTCACCTGCTGCTCCTCTTTGGCCTCCTTCGTCTCTCCGCTGCTCTCTTAGCTGGTTCCTGTCTCCACTGCTTGTTTGCTTTTTATGGCTAAAAACCAAATTTAATTTGTTACTTTCGCTGCTGCGTTGCTTCTTTTTTAATTCTTCTTTATTCTCCAAGGGGGGAGGGTGGGGGTGGCTGTTGCTCTTGTAGCTGTTCGGTGTGCGTGTGTGTGCGGAGCATTTGACTTTGATGTTTCGACAGCAGAGAGTTTTTCTTATGAAATTTTGATTGAAAAAAACGAATTTACTGGGATTTTAATAATTTTTACAAAGGCTTTTTGCTTGTTACTTTGTTTAAAAAAAAAACGTGGGCTTTAATCTTATAAATTATCCCAAAAAATTCCCTTTTTTATTCACTAAAAACTAAATTTATGACTGAACTTGTAATTTCTTCAACTGTTATACACACTCCAATAAGAAAAGAGGGCACAAAAAAAGATGAAGCAAAGTTGGCAGCTCTGTAATTAAGCTAATTGGAACTGTGCACAGCGCATGTTTATCAATGATTTATGCATGTTTTTCTATCTGTTTCGGTTTTGTTTAAACTCTAAATTTCACCCCAAAAATAATTGTTTAATTAATTGTCCGTCTCTGACTGCTGTCTGTGTGCGTGCTCGAAATAATTTTTCGCTTAAATAAACATCTCGCTGGGTATTTGTTTATTTATTTTCAGCCACCGCAATTCACTGAGGTATTTACATATGCATGCTGTATTTGTTGCTTTTGAGGTAACTCCTACACTGCAACAGAAACAGTTTTGGGCTCGGTTTTCGCTATTTGTTTGCAATAATAAAATTGAATTCTGATTGGCATCTTGTCGCCCCTGACCCAATTTCCAATTGGCCACTCGATATCGCTAGAAGTCGATAACTTAAGCACACCCACACAAGCACGCACGCATCGCAGTTGCATTTACATTTGCATTCGCACTTGCCGCTTGCCGCTTGCAGGTGCTAATTACACTTGATTTCAATTGAGATTTGATCTGGCTAATTAGGTAAATGACACTGATTAGGGAAAGTGATTGCGGCAAGGTGATCGGTGCACTTGTTTAATGAGTATTTGGCTCGAAAAAGCTGCGCTCAAAACCGGCATTTGAATCATATGCGCACAAGTTATTAATCCTCTCTTTCGAGATCCCGCTCTCTCTCCCACTCTCTGTCTGCCTGTACCGCTCTCTCCTTTCGCACGCAGCTCTCGTGTTTATTGATTGTCCCCCACCGAAAAAATAAACCTGGCCAACAACAACAACAAGAGCAGCAGCAGTAACAGCCACAAGTAACAGCAACAACCACTCGGCCGCCAGCAGATAGGTAGATTTTCGTATGTATGTGTATATGGTGCTTTCGGGGCAGTGGGGGGCGCCGCCTCCACCTACACCTCCCCCCGCTGCCAGCCACCCGCCGCCGCCCACCGCCTCCTCGTGCATTTCGGCCTCGTTTTTTTTTTTATTACGCGCACGTAGTGAAGCTTTTTTGTTGTTTTTTGCCTGCTTGCCTGCTCTCTCACATTTTTACATACACTTGCACAATCTTATTGGGAGTGACGGGGGGAGGCGGGGGCGGTGTGCGCTGGAGTTAATTGGCGAGCACGCTTTTTTCGGTTTTTCGGTTTTTCTTTCGCTGCAATTACATTTTTGGCGTAGAATCGCTCAGAGAACGCACATAATCCGCCTATCCGACGCACAACGGCACACGTATCCAATTTCCACCCGGCGCTTTACCGCTGCCCTTTTATCGGTTTTATTAATTTTTTTTTTTACTTTTAATGGCAAACGTAAACAAGTGTGAACGGTGAAAAATCGAAAATATAGAGACACTATATTCCGATTCCGTCGTCTGTGCTGCCCGATTTTTTTTTCGATTTTGAATTTTTTTTTACTTCTTCCTAACAGCGCTGGCAGTTTGGCTGTTTTTGCTAGATCTGGTGGTTTTTCCTTATTCTACATTCTACATTTTGGGGTCGAATTCTCAAATATTCTACATTTTGGGGTCGAATTCTCTCTACATTCTACTTTTTACAAATTTAGCTATTTACCCGCTACATCTGGTGGTAGACAGAGTTATAGAGCTGGTCTAGCTGGCTATTAAGCCAAATTCTAGCGACAAAGCCAGATTTTTAGCGATGAAGCCAGATCTTTAGCTTTATAGCCGAAACTCGCAGACTCTGGCAACGCTGTTAAATGGGCAGCATTGGATGCTGACCTCTGTTAAATGGGCAGCACTGTTTGCTGGCCGCTGTTAATGGGGCAGCACTGTTAATGGGCAGCACTGTCCTTTCCCCGATATACAAAAATACATATCGATGTATCGATTGATTGATATAATTAGTATCGAAGTTCTCACATCTCCACTAAGCAGGCTATGCAAAATAGACGAAGGGCCCAAAAAGTGATTAAAACAATGACAAAAAAGGCCCTGCGCTAAGCTGTTGACCGTGCACCAGCCCGGGTAAGAAGTCAGCGGATAGCGACAGCGACCAGTGCTCGGCCATCTTGCCACGCGGAGTCCGTGAATCACTCGCAGATAAAGAGCTCCCTTACGGATCGAGTTTCGTTCGTTTCGTTGCTACGGAAGAAGAGGGGGAGGAGGTGCAGTCACAATAGCAGCGTCAGCCAGCGTTCCCATCACCGATCCGCTCCAGCTGCTGGAGGTCCCGCCCGCGCCCAGAGACGACCGTCGCGCCATCCTCGACTTGGGAGGCCACATAAATAGCATGGGCAACGACGACCACCGACGGAGGAAGACACCCTGCGGCTTCTGCATGGCGGTGTTCAAGTGGATCCCGGTGCTGTTCATCACGGCGGTGATAGCCTGGTCCTACTACGCCTACGTAGTGGAGCTGTGCATCCGTAAGAGCGCGTGTGCCTTGTTAAGGAACTCCTACTAATTATGGACTTTTGTTTCCATTGGCAGGAAACTCGGAGAACGGCATTGGCATGATCTTTATGCTGCTTTTCTATCACATTTCCCTGACACTGTTCATGTGGTCCTACTGGCGTACCATCATGACTTCTGTGGGCCGGATTCCCGAACAGGTAAGCAGTGAGTCACTTAACGCTGAGAAATACCTTTGCAACACATTTGTTTATCTTTTATCAGTGGCGGATTCCGGACGAGGAAGTGACGCGACTGTTTAGGGCCGACAGCCCCGAGACCCAAAAACGCATTCTCAATAACTTTGCACGCAATCTGCCAGTCACAAATCGGTAAGAAAATCATAAAGATAAGGTATCAAAGAACTATACTCGCATGATTTATCAGAAAGTCCAATGGAGTTTTATTAGGAAGCTTTTGAAAGGGAAAGATAATAGAAAAATTAGATAATTTCTAGTTAACAATTCAAAGCGTAAAGTTCTGTAATTTGGTGATAAGTTTTAAAGATAAAAAACTAAACTAAGTGAAGAGTTTTACTTATGTTATCTTGCTATCAGTTGAAACCAATATAAATTTCTAATTTCTGTTGTCTCTGATATATTTTTGATTGATAAACAAGTACTTTGTAAACTATAACCAATCACAACTCCAAAATATAATGTAATAATTAATAAACTCCCCTGTCTTCTTCCAGCACCATGAACGGCTCGGTGCGGTTCTGTGAGAAATGCAAGATTGTAAAGCCGGACAGGGCACACCACTGCAGCGTGTGCAGCTGCTGTGTGCTCAAGATGGACCATCACTGCCCGTGGGTTAACAACTGCGTCAACTTTTACAACTACAAGTTCTTTGTGCTTTTCCTGGGCTACGCCCTCGTCTACTGCCTGTACGTGGCCTTCACCACACTGCACGACTTTGTGCAGTTCTGGAAGGTAGGTGCCGTAAGTTTCCAATCGTTCTGCCTCATACAACCTACGTGCATGCAAATATAGTAGTTAATATGAATGTCTATCCTAAATTGTACTGAAGTACGAAAATAATGCACAGGGCCAGTTGAACGGCGGCGGAATGGGGCGCTTTCACATCCTGTTCCTGTTCTTCATCGCCATCATGTTTGCCATTAGCTTGGTGAGTCTGTTTGGCTACCACATCTACCTGGTGCTGGTCAATCGCACAACGCTGGGTGAGTTATGAAAGCTAAAGTTTGTGATTGAATAGAAATTCTAATAGTTTTTGTTTATTTCCCCATTTAGAGTCGTTTCGGGCTCCCATCTTTCGCGTTGGCGGCCCCGACAAGAACGGCTATAATCTGGGACGATTCGCCAATTTCTGCGAAGTGTTCGGCGACGACTGGCAGTACTGGTTGCTGCCGGTGTTCTCCAGGTATGTCGCCATCAAGTAACTCCACACCGTCGTAAATATTTGGCATTCTCACATTCCCATTACAATTACTAATCCTCGCTGCACTAGAAACTCTCTCTCTCACACACTTTTTAGTTGTTGTTCTTGTGTGTTTTTGTTTTATTTATGATTTTGGCTTTCTTTATGTTGAATTTGGCAAATTAAAGGCATGCTTTGAAGGTTCATGCTTGTAGTTAGGCACCTTTTATGCAATTTTTCAATTCTTGATGTGTGCTCTGTGTGAAATCAGCTGAAACCAGCCACTAAATTTAGATTAATCAACCTTTATGATTTATGTAAGACAAAACAACAAGTCTGTATGTTCCCCTAAGAAGGGAGAAGGCAAAGCAACGAACCAAAGTTGTCCAACTCCCTTTGTGACATTTGTAACTTAGCTGTAAGCCAAATCGAAATTATCACTTCATTTCCCTTAATTTTGTTGTTTCTGTTCTGTAAATAATATGAATAAACAAGAGAAGATACTAGATATACTAAATACCTAAACTTAAAGCTCAGTTTTGACTTGTTTCCGGGATTAAGTGACTAATTTTAAAGGCCAAAGGTCGCTTGATAGCTCAGCTTACTAAAAACCTGAACACTGCCACACACGATCCGTTGATTCCATATTTGTCTCCACATACTTTGTGCAAAATTATATAACAACCAAACAAATAAACAAACAAACAAACAACAGCTACAATTACAACAAGCTAAACTGTATAAAGCGCAAAAGCCGAAAAACGAAACCTAACAAAACAAAACGAAATATTTCTGTTTAAAACTCTCTGTTTAACGCAAATACCACTCCTCCCCACCTTCTGCTTATTCACAACCATATGGAATTAGTCGCGGTGATGGCTACAGCTTTCCAACGTCCAGCGACCAGAGTCGACCATCGGCGTCCAGCACAGCCATCGCCTCGCCCGTCCAGCGGTACGATGCCATGGGGGAGACGGCGGCCAGCAGGTTAGATGGCAATCCGACAGATAAGTTGATTGACGCTACTCCCCACGACTCCACTAACCACCAAACCAACCACCACCACCAATCGCCTCATCAAGTAAGAAGCAACAGCGACCCAGCGTCCCCGTACCTGGACGAGCAGCAGCTGGATCCGGCGGCAAGCGGCCAGTCGTCAAGCTGCAGCACAGCGGCAGCAGCAGCTGCAGCCAGGTCTAGTCAGGAGGGAGCCGTGTTCATCGAAATGGTCGGGGATCAGGCCCGAACGGGAGGAGCCGAGCCTGTCAAGAATTCAACGCGTCCGCCCAACGGCGATCTGCCAGTTTGAATTTTGCTAATTATATACCGTTTCCTTAGACGTAGACGTATGTATGTATGTTGTACTATATATCCGAGTAAACTGCCAGAGATCTGTGAGCATTCGGCAGTGTGACGTAGGCCAATAAGTGTTACCTCCAGAAGCGATTCATCAACTGTACAACTTGGGCTATTTTTAATGGCTGGGACCACAACAAACACACACAACGAGCACCACTTTCGACTAAGCTTAGCCGTAGGTTTTTTATACATATTCAAGCATTTATCACTGTTTCAATCCATCGAATTTTGTAATTGAAATTAAATGAATGCGAATACTACTTGGCAATATGGGTAGAATCCCGGTAGTTGAAATCGTTATCCCGTTGAGAGATTTTGTAACTTGTTAACTCATTGAAGAGTCGAGTCTTGTCAACTTTTTATTACAAGGTCTTTGCTTGTAGATATCTAACCATCTCCATGACTTGCACTATGCGATAAGCTAGGAGATTTCAGTACACAAATCACACAAGAAACTTGGGCATTTCTCAGTTTGCTTTTAATTAATTTGTAGTCTAGCTAGTTACTGTTTGCTATTTGATTTTTATACCTTTTGATATGATGTTTGATTCTTTTGTACCCCGTAATTATACCTAAATACAATTATATATACTATCTATGAACGAAGGCGGATGCGAAGATGTATTTTCACAAAAGCTGCGACAAAGGTTTGTTTTTAATTTGCCAAGAAAAAGAATGAAAACTTCTGCTTTTGCACTGCACAGAGTCATAATCCATCAATATTTCCCCACTCTGATCACCTGATCTTAAACATAATACACATTTAAATATTTATCCTGATCGAACATAGCTTCGGCGACGGCATTAGCTATCCGATTCGTCACCTGGAGGAGGACACCGAGTCACTGCTGGGCTACCACAGCGACACGCGCATCGAGCTGGAGGAGGACTTCCTGCCAGAGCCGCGGTTCCAGGACTCGATTCCATAGCTAATCATGACCAGCGACAATGTGGCGACATACTACATATAGAGTTGGCGAAACAGCTCTCTTTTCCGGCACTCTTCATGTTCATATTCAGTGTGTAAATAGCCGGGCGTCCATCCTATAGGGACAACTGCATAGTTCATTACGTTTAAGCAATCAAAGAGTATGTAAGATATAGCGAAAGAACAAATTTGCCTCTCGTTGGGTAGCATGGAGGATAAGATAAACCTTAAAACTTGCTTTGACATTCGCGTTGGAAATTTTAAAACGTATTAACTTAGTGCGTAAGTAGACAGTTATTAGAGCAAACAATTTCGAAACAGAGCGTTGATGTCGGTATCCGGAATACAGCTAGTTATGCCAGCAACAAAGTACATTATTATTATGTAGGATAAATATATATAAAAATCTAGTGGGGAGAAGCGATAGTAACAAAATCAAAAGAGGGCAACTTTATGCAACACACATATGGATCTGTATATTTACAAAAATAAAAGTCAAACTATTCCATTTAATCGAATCTGCTCAAGTCGTTGTCTGACCCCGCAGGCTGCTTTGTTCCAGGCACCGTGCTGGAGGAAACCACCTCAAAGTCATCGTCATTATCCACGGGGGCGGTCTTTGCTGAGTTCTCCAAAGGATCGGAGAAAGGGTTAGCCGTCTGCCGAGCCAACTTGGGCGCTGGTTTCGGGGGAGCGGTTACAGTTGCCACTGGAGCTGGAGTTTCGGGAATTTCCTCCTCCGCCAGCTTCCTCTTCTTGTGCTTTTTGCTGACCAACGCGTCTCGGCGGACATGTACGCCCGTGTCCTCGCTCTTGGGCAGCAGATCGCTTAGATCCGTCTCAACGTCGGCCACTTCCGGCTGCAGCTTCTCCTGGAGCGCCGCCAGAGCTATCAGCAAGGCCTCCTCTGTGCGTATAGTCCTCGAACCTTGGCGGGGAAGGACGTTGACGTAGTGATCGAACAGCAACTCTGGATCGTCCACGGTCAGTTTCTCATCGTTGGCCAGAGCAGATTCCAGTCCCTGCAGTCCGCCAAAGACGATGAGCATGTGCTTGTAGCTATAGGATCGGCTGGGCACCTCATGGACATTGGTTCCCCGATCCGACGTTCCCAGCGTCACATCGTAACCGGACTCGTAGGGGGACTTGGTGAAGATCTCCGACAGCGAGTGGGCAATGCGCACCTGGTAGCCCCAGTAGACGCCCGTCTCGCGACGCGGCTCATCCGGACTGACAAGGGTTCCACGCTGCTTTCTGCTGGTTTCTGAAAAATATGGAATATATGAGTTTAGTTTTAACGGATTAAAGAAGCTTTAGATTTCATGTTTTACCACTGGCTGGATCCATCTTCACGGTTACCCGCACTCCCGGCTCAATGGCCTTGTCCACCAGCACGTCGTTGAGCAAGCCGACGTTCGCGTAGCTCTGCCCCTCCTTCGCCTTCTTGTCGACAATGACGCCCTCGCGGTACCGGAACTTGCTCTGCTGTCGGAGGTGGTGCGGCGTGTCCAGCGGATTCAGCAGCCCCGAGTACTTGAGGTCCTTGTGCAGCGGAAAGAAGTACTTGCGCAGGTACTGCGGACACTCCAAGTACTGCAGGATGCGGGCTAGCTGCAGGGAGCTGCTGCGCACTGTGCCAGTGCTGCTGCCCTCCGCCTCTGGCTCGTAGCTGCGCTTTGTCTCGCGCGCGGTGGCAATGCCCACGTCGTCGAAGACGATCACCTCGTTGACCCGGAAGATGCAGGCGGCACGGGCTATTTGGCCGGCAACGTAGGCGCGCAGCTCGTTGGATTGGGCATTCTCTAGGATGGAGCCCGGCACCGCTATGCTCACCGTCGATGGATTAGGACTCGCCTTCAATTGCGGCTTGCTGGCGTCTTCCGCGGCGCGTTCTTTCGCCTCCTTGTCCTGTTGCAGCTCTTTGAGCAGTTTCTCCTGCTTGCGCTGCCGCTTCAGCGCCTTGCGCTCCTCGTTTACCTTCTTCCAAGACTTGTGCGGCTCTGTGGGCCTGCCATTGCTGCTAGCGGCAGGGGCGGCGGGCATTGTTTTAAGTTAAAATCGTTAAAACCTCGCTCGGATCGCTGAAACCACGCACGTGCACACACAATAACAAAGACGCAGAGTTGCCAGATAGTCGGATAAATTTAAACAAATCTTAGACAGTGGAAATAATTTAATTAAATCCCAATTTTTTTATTTAAAAACGTAATAATAACCATACATATATTTTGTTTTTGAATTTGTTGTTTATTTAAATTATTTTTAACAAGAGAATAGATTAAAAATTGTTATTTTCTACTATCGAAATCGTGCCTAAATAATCGATAGTGCGGGCCATCTACAGCTTCCCATCTCTACGGTCGAAATTTTTTCGCGTCTCGAAAATTGTGGTAAATGCGAGTTGCCAAAAAGTGAAGAATTTTAACCGTATTATCTGTCGCACACCTTAACTTGTACCACTGATTGACGAGAACTAACCGCAAACATGGATCTCAGCGGTCCACAATCCCTGGGCAACATACTGCAGCCCGAAGAGCTGAAACTCGTGCCGGAAGACATCCAAAAGAAGCTGTCTGCGTACATTGAACAATTTTCAGATGAGTATTGCAAGGAGCGAGCGGCCGCCCATCGGCTGGGTAAGTAATAACAAAAGAAGTAGAAGCCAGAACTTGTGTATTTACTATACGCATTGAAGCCCAGACAAGCTCGTACTGCTGTTTTCCCCAGTTGCCGGCCCTGCTGGCGTCTCAGTTTTCCGGTACTTAAACCCCGCACAAACACGAATTTTCTTGTCGTAGCTGCAGTTCATTAAATTAGCAATGAAACTGGCATTCTTAAAGTAATTTTGCATATTTGCATGGCTCGCTGTGGTGCATTTTTCTCGTACCCGGCTTGTTGCACATTTCAGCAATGGCCGCTGCAATTTCGCGAATGTCCGCCGGCGATGTGGTCACACTGAAAGTGCCATATCTCAAGAACCGCCAAATTTGCCTTTGATATTTTGGATATTCTTTGATATCTGTCAAGGATTCTTTAACTATAAATTTCTATAAAGAAAAATTAATAGGGCCAAAAATGACTCCACAAAAAACGTCTAGCAATAAACTTGTCAAATTAAGTTTATTGAGTTCAAGTGTCAGAATTAAATTTTCTTTTATTCTTTTGACAAGTTCTGTCTTGAGCAGATAAGGTTTTTTTTTTGTATTACTTCATTTAAAATCATAGATTAGCTTTATAAAAAAGATAAGAAATAATGAGTAATTGTGAATTATTTTATTCTGCAGAGGAAGCTGAGCAAAAGAGCGAGGAGCTCACAGCTAAAATGGACGACTACCAGGTCAAGTTCAAAAACTTCGAGCAGAATGTATTGGAGCTGCGCACGCAACTGGACCAAGTGGTCGCGGAACGGGCCCAGCTCCAAGAGACCGTAAACAGTTGCGAACAGACCTTGTCCAGCCTGCGGCACGAGAAGACCACGGCGATCGAGGAACGCGACTCGCTGATGAGGGTGATCGAGCGCCAGCAGGCAGAGATGGATCGCTTGAAGCAGGACCTGCACAACTACCAGCAGCAGCTGAACAGCGCCATCGTAGCCAAGTGCGAGGCCATCGCCCGCGTGGACGAGATCCAGAGCAAGGAGATGGCGCTGGGGGCCAAGGAGCGGCGCTACGAGAGCGAGCGTACCATGCTGCAGCAGGAGATCCAGCTGCTCAGCAGCGACCTCAACCGCAGCAACGCTGAGCTGCAGAACATCCGCCGCGAGCACTCTCTGACCACCATGCAGCTGGAGGCGCGTCTAAAGGAGAAGAGCGACGCCCTGCAGCTTCTGCAGAACCAGTCTGCAGAGGACGGGAAAATCATCGATGGGCTTCAGCAAAAGATCGAGCAGCAAAATGAGAACATCTATGGACACAACCAGACCATGGAGTCGCACGTGCAGAACTTGAGGACGGAAATCGATGCAAAGGAGACGCTAATCGAAATCTTGAAGACCGCCGAGAGCAACATTGCTGCCGAGCGTGATGAGCTCCTCCGAGGCATTGCGGAAATGAAGCGCTTATATGATTCGTCGCACGAAGATTACCGCCAGCTGGAGGCGCAAAACGCGGCTATTAAGCAGGAGCACGCCGTCGAGTTGGACGAACTGAACAAGAAGATTGAAGACCTGAAGAGGGAGATTGCCGGCGCCAATGAACTGCTAAAGGAGGCCCAGGATCGCACTCTGGAGAGCGCCATTTGCCAGCTGGCTCCCAGTGCTGCCGTGGCCAGTCGCCTCATGCGCTCCGACATGTCCCTGACCGAGCTGTACGCGATGTATGCCAAGACCAGTGAAGAACTGGAGGTTCGCAACCGCGAGAACGCGCAGTTGACGCTGCAGATCAAGTCTATCCTGGAGGAGGTCAGCGAGAGCGCTCCTTTGGTGCAGAAGCAGGGCAACGACCACCAGAAGCTGACCGAGGCGCATGCTCTGCTCACCGAGCAACGCGACCAATTGGCCGAGCGGAATCTCTCCTTGGAGCAGGAGTTGGAGAGGACCTCCTTTAATCTGAGCCACTGCGAGAAGGAGGCCAAGAAGCTGAAGCAGACGCACCGCGACCTTAGCCGCCAGGTATGCATGCTTCTGGACGAACTGAACTGCTTGCGGTCCGGAGTGCCCCGCAGCCGCAACAGGTCAGAGCAGGACGACCGCTTGGAAATCACTCCCGATGGCCTGATCACCAGAGAGCTGGTAACCTTCGACTCTATTCAGGAGCTGCAGGAGAACAACGTTAAATTGTTGGCCATTACCAGGGAACTTACGGCAGTGATAGAGGAACACGAGAAAGACAATGACAAGCTCAAGCTGCAGCAGTGTGAGGAGAATCTGAAGAAGGTCAACGAGCGCTTTGCCGGGCTGGAGGAGGTCCTTGCTCAAAAGAACAACTCGATCACCACGCTGCTCGCCAAATGTGAGCGCTACAAGAAGTTCTACTTTTCTGCCCAGAAGAAGCTGGGCAAGAAGGCCGTGGATCTGGACAATTCCAGCATGGATCTCGATGAATCATTAACGCTGGACACATCAACGAAGACCCCTGCCCAGCTAGAGGAGGAAGCCAAGCTGGAGCGGCGTGTACGCTCTTTGGAGCAACAGCTGGAGGACGAGGCCAAGAAGTATGCTTCGCTGCAGGAGAACTACGACTACTACACCAGCGAGAAGCGCAAGAACGACGCACTGGCCCAGGAGCAATTCGATTCCATGCGCAAGGAGGTGCGAGAGCTGACCAGCGCCAACTGCAAGCTCATGAACGCCACCGAGTTCCAGAAGGAGCAGCTAGAGTTGCTGCACAAGAACATTATGACCTACAAGCAGCAGGTGACCACTCTGGAGGAGCGCACCAAGAGCTACGAAAGGACCATTATAAAGCACGAGCAGACGGTACTGATGCTCAAGGATGAGGTGATGGCCGCTCATCGCAAGCACGCTGCTGCCGATTCAGAGGGTCATAGCCTCCGCCAAGAGAACCGCATCCTGAAGGACACTTTGTCCCGCCTGCAAATCGAAAAGGAGGCCTACCACCGTGAGCACCAGAGCCAGTCGCTTCTCCTGAATAATCTGGAGTTCATCAAGGCCAATCTGGAACGATCCGAGATGGAGGGCCGGCAGCGTTTGGAGCAGCGATTGGACGACAGCATCAGAGAGTTGGCCGCCCAGCGTCGCCATTTCCAGGAGAAGGAGGAGAAGTTCCGCGAAACCATTAACGACTTCAAGCGACAGACAGAGACTGCCGTCAAGCTGAAGGAGGAGGAGAAGCAGCTGGCCGAAAAGTGGCATACCGAGTTGCTGGGTGTCCGCGAAGAGCTGGCCAAGAAGGAAGCCCAGGTGAACGAGTTGAGCAAGAAGCTGCAGGAGAGCCTCACACCATCCATCAACGAAAATCCCATTGCAACGGCCAACAAACGGGCCAGGGAATTCGAGCTCAAGTTCGACCAGGCTACCGTCGAGATTGAATCGCTTACCAAGGAGCTGGCCAAGGCTCGTGAGCACGGCGAGCAGTTCTTCAAGATGTCGCAGAGCGCCGAGAGCGAAATCAAGCGCCTGCACGAAATCCATACGGAGCTGGTGGCCAGCCAGGAGGCAGAGCTCAAGAAGCTGCGAACCTCCGAGGAGGAGCTGAAGACCCGCATCACCGTTCTCGAGGCGGAGTCAATGCTGGCTAATGTAACAGAGCAGAGCAAGTCGATCAACCAGTCGGATCAGGTGAAAATGGCTCAGGACGAGCTTAAGAGAACCCTGGAGAAGCTAACGGAGGCGGGTCACACCATTTCCACGCTGCGCGCCGAAAACTCCGCTCTGGCCGAGTCCCTCAATGCTGTGGAGATGAAGTACGCCAACGAGATGGTGCTGCACTCGGCGGACATCCAGGAGCTAACCCGCTTCAAGGCGGACTTCTTCAAGGTCCAAGATGAACTGAATCAGTTGAAGTCTGGTCGCGAATCTCTGCAAGCCGCCCACGATGAGCTCGTGCGCTCGAATGCCGAGGCCCAGCGGCTGCTTAAGGCTGAGAAGGAGGAGTCGGAGCAGCGCGTGGCGGATCTACATGCCCTGAACGCCAGTCTGCACAATCAAATTGAAGCGCTGACCTCCAAAATGACTGCCCTCGCCAGTCGTAACGCGGACGCAAACACTTCCATGTTGAATGAGTCGGCAATAGATCCTGATCAGAGCCTGAATGCCTCTGGCCTCGACAGTGGCGAGGAAATGAGGAATAACCAGCAGCTGCTGCTGATAATCAAGTTCCTGCGCAAGGAGAAGGATCTGTTCGCTGCCAAGCTGGACATTCTAAAGGCGGAAAACGCACGCCTCAGCACGGAGCACACGATTCAGCAGAAGAAAATGGACGAACTCAATGGCTATCTGAACCAGGAGCGTGCCAAGAGCCAAACGGACGTGGTGTCGGCCTCCAAGCATGAGGAAGTGCTGCGCAAGATCGAGACCCTCAACGCCATCACGGACAGCAACCGTATTTTGCGCGAAGAACGCAATGCCTTGGTCCTGCGCGTCACCGAGCTCACCGATCGCATCAGCAGTCTGGAGCAGGAGTTGTTCCCGCTACAGTGCAGCAACAAGGAGCTGGCTTCGAAGATCGAAGAGCTTAATGTGGAGACCAACTCGCTGCGCACCGAAGCCATCAAGTGGCGGCAGCGTGCCAATGCGCTTGTGGAGAAGAGCAACCGCAACCCTGAGGAGTTCAAGCGACTGCAGGCCGAGCGCGAGCACCTGGCCAAGATGCTTACCGCCGAAAAGGAGCTGAGCAAAAAACAACAGGAGGAATTGGCCTCGCTGAAGCAACGCCTGGAGACCGAGATCCCCTCGCTGAACAAGAACCTCCAAATGCTGGACGACGCTCGCAAGAAGCAGGCCGAGGAGTCCACCAGCCTTAAGCAGAACAACACGCGCCAGACGCAGGACATCATGGAGCTTAAGAACCGCCTCCTTCAGAAGGAAGAGGAGCTCCTGAAGGCCAACGAGGAGCTGGAGAACAAGGACAAGACCATTGCAGACAAGGACACCAAAGAGTTGCAGCTGCGCAAGCTAGCCAAGCGCTACAAGGACTTTTACATGGGTCTGCAGGCCCAAGCGGGTGGCTCGGAGACAGTTGCCGAGCAGGAGAAGATTCGCGGCGAGTTGGATGAGGTAAACAACCAACTGAGGGCTCTGAAAGAGGAGCATGAAAAGCTTACCAAAGAAAACGAGGAGCTGAAGAAGCGCACCGAACCAGACACGGACAGCAATGCTGTGCGCCAAGAGTACAAGGCCAAGTTAGACAAGCTGGTGGTGGATCTTACTGTGGCCCGAACTGACTTGGCTAACCAGGAGACCACATTTGCGGGCACCAAGTCATCCTATGACGAGACCATTGCCCGCCTCGAGAAGGAGCTGCAGGAGAATATAGCCTCCAATAAGGAGATCAACCAGCGCCTCACCCGCGAGAACGAATCGCTGCACATGAGGATCAATCAGCTCACCCGTCAGCTGGGCTCCCAGCAATCCACCAAGCCATCGACCAGCTCCGTGGCCGAGAAGGGTAATATCTCCGAGAGCTCGCCCCGTACCGCCAATGTGAAGCCCATGTCGGGATCGGCCACCGTGCAGCAATCAGCCACCGTGACTCCCTGGCGTGGCGGCGAGACTCCGCTGGCCAGCATTAGGCCCATTTCGGTGCAGAATAGCCGCACGGCAGCCATTCTACCCACCAGCCAGCAGCCCTCGGGATCCAGTACATCCACTTCGTCCTCCTCCTCTTCGTCGTCCTCAACTTCCACGACATCCGCGGCAGCCAGCGGCGGGAGCTCGGCGGCGGCTCAAACAGCTTTGGTTCCACCTCAGCAGCAGGTGCACACCACCGGCAGTGCCGCCCTGGAATCGATGGCCTCCTCTTCGCCCACATCCTCGCACACCGATTACATGCCATCCACCAGTTCGGCGGCCGTGGCAGTGGCTGCCATCCCACCGATGGGCGCCTCCTCCGCCGCCGAGAGTTCCCAGGAGGCGGAGAGCATTCAGCATCCGCAGCAGAACGATGCACAGTTGTTCGTGGGCGGAGCCCAGCAGCAGGTGGTGGCTCTGGTGTCGCCACGCGTCGAGGGGTCCTCTTCGTCATCCAGCTCCACATCCGCACCGAATGCCACAGCTCCGAGTGTGCAGGATGGCGGCAATCAAAGCCAGCAGCCCAGCACGTCAGGCAGCAGCAGCAGCTCCTCAACGGTGGTGAGCAGTCACAGCAGGCACACCCCTTCCAGCAGCAACGTGACCACCACCCAGGCGGGCTGCTCCTCGGTGGGTATCAAGCGTCCACGCGACGTTGAGGGCGATTCCTCCACCACCAATGAGGAGGGCGGGCCAGAGAAGATGCCCAAGATGACGAAACGGCTGCGCGGTCCCATGCACAGTGGGGAGTTATCCGCCGGACACATCGGAGACTCTGGCATGGACGTCGATCAGATGCCCACATCATCGCAGCGCGATCAGGAGGACGATATTCAGGTAGTGGACTCTGACGATGAGGAGGATGTCCTGGCCGATGCCGACGATGGTCCCATCGATGGCGGTGAGGCCGAGCAGGAAGTGTATGAGGATTCCTACGAGCAGGACAACGAAATGGATGACAACGAGGGAGCCGACGATGACAACGAGATAGCTGCCGATGCTCAGGACAACAACGAGGTAGACATTGAGGAGGTGCCAGAGCAGCAACTGCAGGCGCAGGAAGAGAGCCAGCTGCTCGATAGCCAGGCTGTTGCGGCAGTACCCACCTCGGCGGCCTCTGCCTCTGGGCCGGAGAACAACCAGAGCCAGGCCATCAGCAGTGGAAGTGGCGAGTCCTCCAATCCCGTGACTCTGCCGCAAGCTGACGCCTCCAACTGGAAGCAGGCAGCCGCCTCCACATCCTCGGCAGCGGCTCGTCGCACTGAAAGGTTGGTGTGAAACCTAAAAACCTTTAACACAATAAAATAAAACTTTATTTTTATTACCAAAACAGCTCAATGGAGATCGTCAGCTCGCCGCAAGTGTCCAACTTCAGTGAGCAGCCAGCCCGCTTGGACTCTGCCGAGGTCGACGGCACCGCGGTGGCCATGGAGGGTGCTCCGGACGAAAGTGCCGGACCCAGCGATAACAGCGCTGCCGCAGCTAGTTCGCCGCAGAAGCAAGGCGAGGCCGGAGAGAGCAGTGGCAGCGATGCTGCCAGCAAGGCGGCGGGTGAGAGTGATCAGGCTGGAGGCGCTGAGGATGTCAGTGAGGCGGATGAAGCTTTCGCCGAGGAAACCATGGCTTCAGGCCAAGGCGAGGACTCGCAGCCTCTAGGAAGTGACAGTAAGATTTTATCAATTCTTTAAATTACATTAAAACTAATTGGCTGTTTAATGCAGATCCAAATGTGGGCACCAGCCAGTCGGAGGTGTCCGATAACCAGGCCAATCAGGGCGAGGGTAATCCCACCGAGGACAGCGAAGGCGCGGACGGTGTCTCCTCTGAGGGCGAGAAGCAGGCGGTGGGTGTGGAGGTAAGGAAGCGATATTAAATTACTTGCTTAAACAATTTAATTAATTCAAACATTTTAATTTTGATTTTGAAGGAGGAGGGTCGCGAGGCGGAGGCCACCTCGCCGTCGGAGAACACTCGCTTCCGCACTCTGCGCAGTGCAGTACCAACGCGTCGTGGAAATCGCACCATGATGCGCGGCGGCCCCTCCAACAACCCCAACCGTCCGCAGCGTATCGTCTGGCAGCGCGAGCCGTCGCCGGGCAATGTGCAGAGGGATCAGCCGCCATCTAGCAACCGCTCCTTCTCGCCACGAGCCCGCAGTCGGCGACCCATTCGTCGCCCATCGCCGAATAACTTCAACAACGGCGGACGCTTTCCTTAGGTTGGCCAGCTCGATGGACCCGCAGACGAAAGTCCGCTGAAGGCTGACTATAATCTTTTCGTTTACTGGGCTAGAAATAAGGCTCCTCGCATTTAACTATTATTAGGATTACTCTTATTACTCTCCTACACATAAACATTCTCCCCATCACAGTTCGCTATCGCAGCAGTTGCCAAGACGCAAAGAGCTCCGGTTCTTGTACATTATAACCTAACTATTTAGAATGAAGAATAAAGTATATGTAATGCTCATAATCTGAAAGATGTATTGTGTATATAGAGATTTGTTTATATAGGCCAGCAAATGCCGTGGCAATGACCTTAATTGGCTTAAACCTCATTAATTATGCCAAGCGCAGCAGGTGAACATGAGACGTGATCAGAATGTCAGCTTAGCATAATTCATGTTGCTTTCAGTTGGCCAGGCTGGGAATCTCTGAAACAGGTCTTGAAATATTCCAACGAATCGAAAATCTAAAATGATCTACTCGGATAATTGCTTTTGCTGCATTGGCCTCAAGTGTGGCTGCATTTTGATAGCCATCATTGAGGTGCTTATCCGCGGTCTGGACCGCTTCTTTGTGGATCGTAAGTTGGTCGTTGAAAGGTTCGGCTGAAATAAATTGTACACCCTTTCCCAAGGTGACAGTGTGCTGGGATTCGTTTCCCTAATCGTGAGCGGTGTCTATGTAATCTGCTGCATTTGCCTCTTCTTTGGAGCCCTGCTGGTGAGTAAGCTTGGCCTCTAGGATTTATCAGCTTACCAGTTTTTGGGGTTTAGGGGCTGCGCTGTTTCCTGTTGCCATATCTCTCGGTGTCCTGCCTTCGTTTCTTTATTTTGGTCGCCGAGGGGGTGTATGTGGCCACGGAGGGAATTGTTAACGATTATCTCATCTTTGATGTAGTTCAATCGGGTAAGGATGAACATTTAATGAAACTAATCAGCTTACAGCTATATGTTAATCCCTCAGTTTTGGGTCTGTACTTTTGGCTGATTGTCTTCTCCTACTACGATCGTTTGAAGAATGAATAAGATTCATAGATTTTCTTATTTAATATAATTTTTGTATAGTTTTAAATTAAAGTTCAGTTATTAAAGAAATTTGTTTTGTAGTTGATTATTTAAGGTTTGATTGATAAATCTAGTTTTTATTTATTTAAAGCCTTTTAATTACCACTATCTTAAAAATGATATGATTATTATGTAGATGAGCTCATGACAGCTAGAACTCTTACTCATATGTATTCAGAAGGTGCTTAATGATTTATTCTACAAATATTAAATGCTGAGCGCACGAAATGCAATTAAAAAAGCTTATCATATTTATTATATTTCAGCAAGTAATATAGAATTTGCCTGTCTTTGAAAAACTCGATTACCTCATGCTGTTTGGAAATCGATCATAACTAAGCCAAAAATGCGTTAAGTTGAATTCGGAAAGACTTTGTTTTCTAGTTTTAATTAGGCCAAAAGTTAAGCATAAAGACTTTAAAATTATAAACATCAAAATAATAATATAAAAACCCCTTATAAAATGTTTAGAAATTGACTAAGCGTTTTTCTAGTTTTTTTTTTTTTCAATATTGTATATTTTATTGATTAAGATTTTAATGGCAAATCAAAATATATGTGCTTTCATTGGAAATCATTTGCTTTCTGGCCATCAAACGCTTAAAAGAAACCTTTAAATATGCGACTCCAAATCGATAAAAAAATATTAAGTTTAAGACTCTTTCAGAACTCTGTATAATTTCCTAGAAACCTCAGAAAACCTTTTCACCAAAATTGTGGGTATTTAGTGATCAAATTTGTATACATTTATTGGTGTCGACATTTAAAGGAATCGAGAATAGGACGCAAAAAAAAAGCCGAACTTCAAAGTTGAATGAACTTTAAATATTTCCAATTATATTTGAGATAATTATATTAAGATATTTAAAATAAGAGAGTTTTAATAAGTTTAGATAACTAAACTTAGATTTACTAAATATTCAGTCAAGTGACAAGTGCATGCCTTCTTAGAAATAAGAAATGATGAATATTTTCCATTTAATTATATGCTATCCCCTTGAATATGTAATGATGCAACGTGGAAATACCCCCAAGTCAAGATCCGGCTCGCAGCTTGATTTCGCATTCTCTAAAAACTCTCTTTAATGGCAGCGATCATAAATAATATGTACATTCATGGGCTGTGTGTGGGGACCTAGGCGACAATACAAACTAGAACTGCTCGAGGGTGCGTGGGGCAGGCGGGGCTCCGTACTCCTCCGAGGGGGCGGACGGTGGTCCGTACTGGGTGGCCGGCTTGGCCTGCTGCTGCTTGTACTTGATGAAGTACACCTCCGGCTTGCTGGGCTCCGTCGGCTCGGGCGCTGGCAGGATGACGGGCTGCTGCTCCTCGGGCTTCTTCACCAGCACATAGACCAGGGTCTTGTGCTCATCCTGAACTGGCGGCGGCAGCACCTGGCGCACTGGAGTCGGCGGGTTGGGTGCCTTGATGAAGATGATCTTGTAGTGCTTCTTGGGCACGGTGGTCTGGATGGGTGCAGAGGCTGGATAGTATTCCGGCTCCTCTGGTGGCACGTGGACGTACACATTCTTGGTGACCAAAGCCTCCGAAGCGGCAGGTGGTCCATAGAAGGCAGCTGGTGGCCCGTAGACGGGTAATGGCTGTGCCGGAGCCGGTGGACCGTATTCCTTCTGGGGCGCTGGCGGCGGCGGTGGTCCATAGCGGGATTTCGGTGGCTCAGGGCGGGCCAAGCATACGGCCAGGCCGGCGGCCAAAAGGAGGAGGACACACGACGTCTGCATGCTGGTTTCTTCGGTGGTTGGACTGCGAATGAAGCTACTGCTGCAGGTCAATCTGTCGTTTTATATGGGATTCGCCGGCAGAGGTTTGTATAACCCCCCCGGGCCCTGGGCAGCTTTGCATAATATTTCCGATGGATCCCCCATAGCGTTACGCGGAGCTCTTCAATCCGCGACTGCGCCTGGCGATGCATACCAATTAGCCAGTCGGCGCATTGTGCCCATTTCGGTTTCGTTTTCGATATCAGCGGCGGATTCGGATACCGATTCCGATTCCGATTCGGATACCCATTCGGTTTCGGTTTCGGTTTCGGGTGATGAAAACGACAACGAAAACTGCAAAGGCAAACAGCTCGGACTGCAGGGAGGGGCCTGGCCGACGTCACGTTCTGCCCACTGGGTCTTCCCGGCCCACTTTTGGCCGACAAGTATTTGCCAAAAGCATACGCCTTAATTGCCGATTGCGTTGTTCACGCTGTAATTTATTATATAACACGATTGACACGTTCGGCCAGGGACGGTCATTGAGACCGGTGACCTACACTTTCTTTGGGGAAGAATGTGAAACATTCTGTGAAACAATTTCTTAAAGTCGTGAGACTTGGACCTCTTCTTGTGGAAAATCCCATCGCATCCCCTGCAGGGTTAAAATAAATAATTAACAAATTTACTATAAAAGCATTACCTCGTTTTTTAACCTTTCCATTCGAAGAATTAGCAAAGAATTTAGACTCTAAACTTTAGACTTTGGGGGAGACTGTTAGGGGTCCTTCTTCTGGGAAAACGTTTTTGTAAATCCTAAATTTTTGAGATCACGTTTCTTTGATGCTTTGTTCTTAGTGTCAGAACACTAAAAATAATAGGATCTACACATACAAACCATCCACATTTACTTCTTCCCGAAATCAAGCCCCTGAAACCGGAGGAAGAGAGATTCTATCTCAAGACCCAGCAGCACCATGATCTATCTACAGCGATGCTGCTGCTGTGTGGATCTGCGCATCGGCACCGTTGTAATCGGATTTCTGCACATTTTACTTGACATTATCGGCGGTACAGTTACTGCCCTATTCGGAGAGACGGGTAAGTGTGTGCTAAGTGAAACTGCATGCCCAGGAGTAATCCTAGACTTTTCCTAGGCTTTCCCGATGTCTGCCATCGTCTGTATATCATCTTCACCATGATTCACATTCTGAGTTGCGTTTTTCTGATCATCGGCAGCTTTCGCGTAAGTTACCACACCCATTTTGATGTTTTAATTTGAGGATTCACTACTATTTACATGCAGTTAAGAAGCAGCTGGATGCTATTCTACATACTGTTGACCATGGTCCAGATCCTGGCACTAGTCATATTAATCGCAGCCGACGTTATACTCAGAATTTGGTTTTGGGTTCCGCTCGTTAACTTCTTCCTTATACGTGAGTACACTCGATAGCAGCAGATTCATAGAGAGGCTTACCTCCAATCCTGCTTATCCTTTAGCAATTTTCATTTACTTCTGGCTGGTGGCCTACTCCTTCTACGCCGCCCTGGGAGGAGCTCTCTTTATCTAACCTGATTTCGACGTCGATTAGTATAGTTTCTACATTTGAAATGTTAATTTATTTCAAAATTGTACGCATAAAATAAAGCCCGACAGACTCTGCCGTGCCATATCACTCAGTTTATTGTTGTTTAGTTCATTTTATATCGAAATCTTAAAAATGCTACGGAAATGCTGCTATTGCATAGAGTTGCGCAAGGCCTGCATAGTGATCTCCATTATTGACTTTATCTTCAATCTGGCGATACTCAATCTCAAAAGTAAGCCTCCGATTGGGTGAATCCTGCTTAGTATTAACATCTTCATCTATCAGACGTGTTCACAAGTCGAGCCGAGCGGGCGGTGGCCATCTGCCACTGCATCGGATGCTTCTTCCTTTTGGGCGGAGGTTTGCTTGTAAGATTTGGCTATGGAGATGGGATAACCTAATGCTGATACTATGATTTCCACCCGTATATAGAAAGCGACCGTCCTGCTGATATTCTTCCTTATCACAAGCCTGACCAATTCCTTTATCCTGACCCTTTACAGCATCTATCTGTGCGTGACTGAGGCGAAAACTCGAGTAACTGTCATTTCAGTCTGCTCCGTGTATGTATGTAAGTTGTTTGCCATCGATATCCCGCTAGAATCCATCCACTTAAACCTCTCTTCAGGCGTGGAAATATACTTCTGGATCGTCGTCTATTCGTATTACACTCAAGTGAGGCGAGCTAATAATGTTGAAGACGATTGACCACCCGCGCTTCGAACAAATTGAATTCGACTCGAATCTGACTCCTGTTCCAAAGACAAGGACAATGGCATTTGACTTAATTGGAGAGACACAAGAAATCCTTCACAATGGTCTCAATTGCTAATGGACTTGTCTTTGGTTCATCAGTTGGAGAACCGTGGTAAATTCGCAAGTATTTATTATCACAAATTTCATAAAGTTCTTATTAATTACACAATTACCTAATTGATTTTAATTTTTTAAATCCACGAAATGTCCAAAACAGAAGGGATTCAACATCCCGTCCGTACTTGGCACTTGCTTGTGCCTGGAATAAAGAATTTATTAGCTATTCAAAGTTAACAATCAAATCTAAACACTAACCTTAGCCTTATAGACTCTTCTTTGGTCCTTACATTGACATCTTTGATAATATCGCTGAAATCCTTTGTGAGGGCATCTTTGTCCATGACCTTGCACAGCATTTGTATGTAAATACTTCCCTCTATTAAGTCCCGATAGGCCTTGTAGCCCTCGGAGGTGCTGTAGCACTTGATGTAGTGGCCGTGCTCCTCCGGCTTGGCATCCGCCTTTAGACCGCCCTTGCAGGCCTGGACTATCAGGATCTTGGGCTTGCCTCGCAGGCTCTTGATTTTGCAGATCGGATCGAGCACGTCTTTGTCCAAGTGATACATCTCATCGTCGCATGCCAAGATCATTTCGCCTTCACTGCCATGGCTCAGGATGATTACGACCAAGCCTGCCAATTGAGCGAAATTTGTGTTTTCCACTGCAAGAAATTGTTTCATTTCGAAAGCACAATGAAAAGACCTTTGTAATACGCACATTTGTTAATCGTTTCTGTGACATCGATCTTCTTGGGATTCTGAACTACCTCCACCTGACACTTAAGACTATCAAAAGTCCTTTTTAGAGTTTCAACATCCTTCGCACTTCCTGTTCGATATTCATGATTTCCTGTGAATTCCTCATGGTTTAGTATATAGACCAGGGGAGGCTCCAGTTTCCGATTGCAATCTTTAGGCGTTAACCATTTTTGCAAGGAAACACCTGACGATAACTCTATATCTACTTGTTCTTCCTTTAGAGTGGAATTTTATACATTAACAATTTCCCTTGGGACTCTTTAAATTGCTTCGCTTTGTTAAAACTTACCAGCTTAAAGACCATACTAACGGGCTCGAAATGTCCTTTTTCATCCCTTACTTCAGAAATCGATTCGCTATCCTAGCCACTCGAGTTAAAGACAAAAAAAATATAAAAAAATTAACAAATTAATAACAAACCTTATCGAGGCAATGATTAACATTTATGAATATATAATGGTACTTCCCCGAAATAATGACCACCATCAAAAACTGATAACATGATAAGTTACTTGAATCATTTTTGATTGGGATAGCTTTTTCAATACTCACCCATTCCATGACCATGGATGTGGCCTGAAATACGGGCCCATCCTTCCCTATATTCAAGCTGATCTCCTTTTCCTGTTTAATGGGAAATACATGAGGGAATTGCTTATGTTTTAATTGAGTTCGTCACCCTTACGACTTCTACGATTTGTAAACTTGAAAACTTAGCGGCGTCCTCTGACGCAAGTTGTACCCGTTCCGCTGCCATTGGATGTAGCTTTCAAACTGTCTTTTTTACTGCTCACTGCCTTCTATTAAAAGATATTCTTATCAGAAAGCTAGTTATCAGAAAAGCTAAGTTATCAAGTGAGTAATATCGATAATTAAGTAAACATTAGCTAATCTTAATACTGATATGATTTTTCGGCCCCTCTACTTATGAATGGGTTACCGGAATGAAAACTAATGATAAACAAGAAAGGAAGCTCCATACTACTTTTGGCTTGGTGATAATCCTGACAAATCTACTGCCTGACTTCCCGATTGCCGTGTTTAATTTTTTTTTTATTTTTGATTTAAAACAAAAAAGACAAAGGAGAGTCGAACTTTGTATACACTTGTAGGATGCTATTTGAACCAAGCATTCTATGACAGCTATTAAGCATATTTCATCATCTTTTAATAAATTAATATATTTAATAATACTTCCTACATATAAACTGCCTGCAATGAAAAGATAATTATCATGAGACTAGGATGCATACAAACGGATTGACTTGACTTTTGTTGATGCAGGTCAAGGAAAACAAACTTAAAATAATATTTATACGTAATTATCCCAAATGCATCTAACACAAAAGCCACTTGAATTCTGAGGTTTCCTTAGCAGCTTTTAAATTAAGTAAATTGCTTTAACAGCTGTTCTTTCTTTATTCCGATTTAGCAACCATGCTTGGCTGTCTATTATAATTATATGTCATGTCTTTTTACAAACATTAGATGGGTAAGTACGCTGTTAATATAGATTTTTTAACTTTTACTAGATGGGTAAGCTAAGGGTACCGCAACAGACAAATTCTTTCCCATGTCTTTCCTGATGAGACGTCATCTAAAAAGTCTCATCAAAGTTAGCTTCCTTGTGCGTTTTGCACATAGTCTCCAAAGCAGTAGGGTCGATTTAATGTGGAGGTCACGGCAGGTACTTGCTGGTATATCGAGCTGAAAGTTTAAAATTACATTGATTGGAGAGTCTTAAACAAACATAAGTTTTTCAAGCGCCTTACTCTTCTTTCGAAGACTCCTCTGCTACCTTTGCATTCACATCTTCAATGATGCGTCGAAAATCCTTTGTGAGGGCATCTTGATCCATGACCCTGCACAGCGTTTGAATGTAAACACTTCCGTTCGCTTCGTGGCGGTAGCATAAGAAGCCTTCGGTGGTGCTGTAGCACTTGATGAACTCCCTGGGGTCATAGCAATTCCTGCGTACACTTAACCCCGCTCTCATGCCACCCTTACAGGCTTGGACTATCAGGATTTTGGGCTTGCCCGACAGGCTTTTGTTCACGAAAAGGGGGAACAGTACGTCGTCGTCCAAGCTGTAAAGCTGTTGGTCGCACGTCCCGATCATTTCCCTTCGTAGGCCATGGCTCAGGATGACGATGACCAGTGCCGAATGGGCGTAGAAATTTTTGCCAACCACTGCAAGGTAATCTTTAAGTCGAGAGGTAAGAAATATTTGTTAATACTCACACTTCCCAACTTCCTGCTTGACCACAGACAGTGTAGGATCCTGAATTTCGATGACTTTGCATTGAAGATTTTCAAAAGTCTTACGCAGGGCCAGGACATCCTCCGAGCTACCATTTCGATTTTCACCAGGACCAAAGTCTTCATGATTAAAGATATAGACGTCAGCAGGCAGGAGCTTAGCATTAGGCGGATTCATTGTTTCAAATGTTGTTGGGTACTGGGACGGTATTATTACTGATTATAAGATCATAGCTGATATTTCTGATACCTATTTGTGGCACGTCCACGGTCTGAAGATTACTTTTAGTGAAGTTTCTTCAAGCTGCGTTAATTTAAGTAATTCTGGTCTGAACCTGTTGTCCAATCAGATCGTATTTTGTGCCTTAACAATTTTTACTTATTTAGGCAATGAGTCCTTAGTGGTGTAAAGGTGTCTTGGGTGTGGTCCACTCCTACTTTTCCTTTTAGGATAACCTGCTATTTTTAATCATTTAAATAAGCAACAACAAATCTTTTGACAATTTCTACTCGCTGGTGGTTGTTTCCTCCAGATCATAGGGCCTGACACTGTTCTTCTTTTTTTCTCTGCTTGACTTCTTACGTACCTTGTAAAGTAGTGATTAAATTGAATGATTCACATCCTTAGTTAAAGTTTAGATAAGATATGATCAAGCAATATAGAAAGTATTGTGGAGCAAGACTCCTTGGCAAAAAAAAAATAATACCAAAGGGTTACAAATATAATTTATATAAATTACGAGTGTTAAGGTTCGGCAAAAGGTATTTGATTATTTCTGTTAATTCAACGAGCTTAAACTTTGTGTTTCCTTGGCGCGACTTCTCATCTTTCACTTCTTAGAGTGCCCCCACTTTTACATTACCAAAATACAACTTGGGAAAAATACTGATTGCTTAACCTATTGATATCAAATACAGTTTAAATTTTACGTTTACTATTCCAAATTCTTACAATGAGTCTAAGAATATTCACTTTATATTCTTTAGTTACTCATTTCTGAACCTTTTCAGCTTGACCAGTAAATATAAACTAATCAATGTGTTCAATTACTCGGCGCTATTGTAGCGAAGCTTCGTTCAAAAAGCTTGAGAAGCTGAATGTCCCAAACTGTCATAAAGCAGGAGCATGGGCATAGTGTCCAGGTGAGAACAGATGCATCTAGATTTCACGCTAAAATTCGCAGATAGCAGCTAAAGACATACGACTTATTCCATCATATATTAACTCAATAAGTTTTAGTTGTAAAAAAATATATGTATTTCAAGTAACATTTTCACTTAAGCCTATATCGCCGTTCGATGGCTGGTCAGGACGATCGGGTAAAAATAACAAAAAGAATACACTTCAAATTCATTTAACTTATCAAGTAAATACGTTAATTTCTTACACATCTATTAATATTTGAAATTATTGATTTTATTATTAAATTAAGCAGTAAAAATTATATTTCCTGCCTCATCTCCTTGATGGCCAATTGCAATACGCTTCGCCATTACTCGCTGTTGACCAGCTCGAACCACTGCCTCATGGCCTCGCTGAGCACCAGCGGCAGCTGGTTGAGGTCGCGGACAATCACATAGTAGGGGAATGGGAAGCTGTCCAGGTAAGAGCTGATGTTCACGGATCCGTCTGCATTGACCGCCACATGCTGTATATCCAAGATGGAGTTCTGAAAGCAGGCAGGCAGAGATTAGGGCTGACCTAAGGGATAAAATCTCAAATACATTACCTTGTTGTCCGGATTGTCTATAATGATATAAACCAGGAAGATGCGCTGCAGACGCGCCAGCTTAATGGCGTTCTTGACCTTCTGAGCGCCCTCGCTGAATATATTCCGCCCATCGCTGAGTACCAGCAATAGGTTCTCGAACAGGCCATTGTCGCCGCCCAAACCGCTCTCCTCCGCATTGGCCGTGCGTATAAAGTCCAAAAGTCCGGCAATCTTTGTCTTGTCCTGGGCAAAGTTCAGGGCGTTCACCAAACGCGGCCCGTCGAACTGCTCCGTATGGTTGAGGATAATCTGTGCCGACTCGCCAAAGGACACAATGCTCAGTCGTCCGCTCTCCAGCAGGGTGAGAGCCTGCGACACCAGCGAAATGGCCTCCAAGGTGAGTGTCTTAGAGTTGTTGTGATGCATCGACTTGGAGTCGTCAATGGCTATGGTGATCTTGTAATCGCGCTGCGCCGGTTTCGTCCGTCTTAGCCAGATTTTGTCCTTGCGAAACTGCGAGGCGATGTACGGAATGATCTTCTTCATGTTGATGCGTCGCCCGGTGCGATAGTCGCCCTTAAGTCGCGTGCACTTTGTGGGCTCCAGGATGAGACGCAGCTGCTCACAGAGTTCGCGGGCGTTCTGGGTCATCCGGTTGGAGATGCTCTGCCAGCTTTCGTAGTCCTCGTGCAAGGGCTGAGTCTGAAAGTTGGCATAAATCTAAATCTAATCTCTGCTTTTTTTCTTGCATTTTCTTACCCCCCGGAATGTCGTCAACTGCTGGTGATACTGCTGCCTAAGCTCGATCTGCTCCGCTGAGGTCAGGTCCTCCGCGTGCGAGCTCTTGTCTAGAAGGAGTTCGGTGCTAGGAGAGATATTTGTTGGTTTAAGTTTAAGTTAGCAAAGCAAAGAAGCTGCAACTTACTTGCTGTGCGCCGTGGTCTCCGCGCTGCGAGGCACTGTCATGGTGGGCACCACCTCGCCCTCGATCTCCATGCCCTCGGGTGTTTCCAGACGCTCCTTCGACTGCTCCGTTTTGGAGGGCTTATCGGACTTTTGCTCTGTCTTTTCCGCGCCCAACTGCTCCAACTGAGCATCTTCCTCTGGCTCGGCTGCTGGCTCTTCGGTTTCCATTAATTCATCATTATTTTCCGCCTCGGCTTCCTCTTCGTTGGTTGGCTCGTCCTCCTGGTGCTGAATTTTCTTCGACTGCTCTTCAGTCGCATTGTCCAGGGTGGCTTTGTCACTGTTCTTGGGCTCCTTGACATGCTGATACTCCTCGGCCTCTGCTTGATCCGTGGGTTCTGGCTGCTGCTGTTCGGCGTCGTCAGCCTCCTTGGACTCCTTCAGCTGGTCAATTGTCTTAAGCTGCTTTAATTTATTTTTTTCCGCTTCACCTAAAGTTCAGAATTATATTTACATGGTAATTAGTCAACGTTTTGGAAGAAGTATTAAAGATCTAGCTCACCCAAGGAACGCTCTTCGTTGGTTTGTCCTTGCTTGCGCTTCTCCTGCGTTTGGCGCTCGTTCTTGCGCTCCTCTTGGGACACCGTTTCCTGGGTTTCAGCAACGCCTTGATGCCCGCCATCATTGGTCTGGAATGGTGTAATTTTAGTAAGTAATGCCAAGTAAGATCTCCCTCCCGAACTCACATCATTCTCCGCCTGACCGACGCCATCCTTCTCCTCGCCTGTTTCCTGTTCGTCCAGCTTTTGGTCTTGCTTGATATCCTGGTCTTGTGGCTGCACTTGATCCGCGGAACTGCTCTGCTCAGTCTCTGGCACGGATTGCACGTTCTCCTCTTTGCTTGCCTTGTCCTTGGACTGCGAATGCTGCTCCGGCTTTTCCTCGCACTTTTCCTCTTCTTTGGCATCCTCAGCGGCATCCTCCGACTTGGGTTCGTCTTCCTCCTCGAGCTCGCCGCGCGTCTGCGTCTCGGGCTCTTCCTTTTCGTCTTCGGGTGTGGCTTCGTCGCCCTCGTCTTGGCCTTCTTGAGCTGGCTTGGCTTCAGTGCCCGCCTCATCTTCTTCCGAGTCGCTGCCATCGCTCTGGTCATCTTTGCCCTCCTCTTCGGCGGTAGGCTCTTCCTCGCCATCTGCCTCGGGTTCGTCAGCCGGCTGCATGTTCTCCTTCATGGCATCAATGTCGAAGGGATTCTCATCGGTGGGCTGCTCTTCGGGATCGTCGTGACCCTCGTCCACATTGTTCATGTCACCCAGATCCATTTCCTCGGGCTCGGGGGGCTCCTCCAGCTCGTTGTGCATGGCATTGGTTTGTTCTTCATCCATTTCGGGATCCTTCATGTCGTCAATGTCCTTGGCCTGCTCCTTGCGCTTGTCCTCGCCGCTCGGCTCGTTTGTGGCATCCAAGCCATCCTTTTCGTGCTCGTCCTTGCCATCCTCCTTGGCCGCATCGTTCTTGGTGTCCAGGTCGTTATGCGCATCCTTCTCATCCTTGCTGCCCTTGCCCTGATCCTCCTCGTTCATTTCGGGCTGCTCCTCCTCTTCCTCGGGCTTCTCCTCGTCGTCGCCCCAGATCTGGTCGTCGAGCTTTTCAGCACCCTCCTCCGTTTCGCCCATCTCCTTGTTGAGGTCTTCTTCGTCCTCAGACTCACCGCTGTCATCCTCCTCGGGCTTGTCCACATCCTGCATCTTGGCATCAAAGTCGTCGCTCATCTCGATGCCCTTCTCCTCCTTGCAGTCGGGCTCCTGCTTGTCGCCCTCGTCCTTGCGATCCTCCGGCCGTTTGGCATCGTCCAGCTGGTCCTCGGACTCAATCTTGTCGGAGGCATCATTCTCCCCGGTGCCATCCTCCAGGCCAAAGCCCTCGCCGTTCTTCGAGTCCTGCTTGGACTGTCCCTCCTCATCCTGCATGAGATCGGGCGGCACACAGAAGCCCTTGCTGCCGATCTCCACGAACACGGTCAGGACGATGGACAGCATCTTGGCGGAGACCTTGTGGGTGGCCAGCTGCTGCAACAGCAGATAGTCAGCCAGCAGCTGGTACTGCTCCAGAATGGGCAGCAGGGCGATGGCACGCCGCACGCAGAGCAACTTGTCCTGGCCCTGGGAATCGGAGTGTCTGAGCACGAGCAGCACATTGGAGAGCTTGCCGAGCACTCGCTGCAGGCTGAGCTGTTGCCAATCGGAGGTGAGTTCCCCTGTGAGGCACTTCTTCAGGTGCTGCTCTCGCAACGCCTCCTGTGACTCCTGATCCTGCTGCTCCTTGGCATTGCCAGCATTCTGTTGATCCTCCGGCTTGGCCACGTGCTGCTTGTAAATCTTCTGCAGCGATATGAGCACACTGTGCGCTATGTTGGCCAGCTCTGTGTCGGCATTGGCCAGATCTATGGCCTCAGGGGCGATCTCCGCGGGCTTCTCGGCTCGCAGGTTGGTGAGCAGTTCCAGGAGAGGCTGTGCTACCGGCAGATGATCATTATGCTGGCCTGCTCGCAGGGTTTCCAAAGCCTTCTCTAGGATCTTAAGGATCTCCTGATAGCTTTTCGTGTAATAATCCAGCTTTTCGCTGGAGAGGAACTCCAGGCTGCCGGCATTGAGTTCATTGAGCAATCTTTGACTGCTGCTCAGGATCTGCCTGCTTAGATCCTGCAGTTCCTGCTGGGCCAAGGGAACACTTCTAACCAATATGCTGTTGCCACTGTTTTCCCTGCTGGAGCTTGGAGCGCAGCTAAGCAGCAGTTGCCATTGCTTGACCACGTAATGGATCTGGCAGAGATTACGCTTCAGCAGAGCTGCTGCATCCGCGCTTCTGGCAAAGCTCAGCGTACCAGGATCACTCTCCGCCTGCGGCACAATCTCAGCCAGCTTTCGCAAGTTCTCCAGGGAATTTCTCAGGTCATGGAGCTCCTTTGTGGAGCTGGCTAGCTGCTCCCGCTGTTGCTGCACGAGAAGGAACAGGTCCACGGCAAAGCCCTTTATGCGTTCAATATTGGGAGGTCCCAGCTCTGACAGCGGAGTCAGCATTATGTTCTGGAGCAGCTTCAGCTTGAACACGCTCTTCATGTAATACAGATCCAGGTGCTCGTTCAACTCCTGGGCACTGGGATGCAGGCGCGGCAGCATGGCCCGAATGGAGAAGGGCGGGAGCTGGAAGTCCTCGAACTCGCTGCGCAGGGAGAGCTCCAAGAGACCGGTCTTGTAGCTGGCACCCATCCGATGGAGCATCTTGAAGAGATCCGTGAGGGCCTTGCGCTTCTGCTGCAGAATCTGCTTGGCCTCCTGCTTCTGCTGGGGCCGCTCCTTCGACCGATCCACATTCAAGGAGCGCAAGTGCTCGCATCGCTCCAGCTGGCTGCCCAGCAGATCATCCAAGTCGGTGATTAGCTCACTGTAGGGCACCTGTCCCAAAGTTTCCTTGACAACATGGCGAGCAGTTCGGAAGTGCTTGTCCAGCCGCTGGAGCAGCGAGTTCTCCGACACAAGCTCCGGCGGAATGGCGTACTTCTCCAGCAGCTTCTCGCTGGCCACGAACTGCTGCCGCTCCGTATTCAGATACTTCATTTTGTTGTAGTTCCTCAGACCCTTGCCCTTGTCGCTGCCAAAGGTGTAGTCCTTGGCCGTGGAGTCCTTGGGCTGGAACACCTCGCTGATCTTCTCCTGCAGCGCCAGCCGGTACTCCTTGAGGAACTTGTTCAGGTTGCGATGGACGCTGGCCACGCTGTTGCGCATGCTGAAGTAGCTCAGGTCCTTGCTGTAGCTCTGAATCTTGACGAACTCCTTGAGCTTCTTTTCGATGGGCGATCGCTTGAACTTCACGGCGTCCGCCACCTCGCCGGCAAACTGAGAGAAGTACAGCTGAAGGTTGTGCAAGGCGGCGATTAGTGGCGGCAATCCTTCAATCTTGCCCGCCCGCTCCACATTATGCAGATACATCTCGAAGCCGTGGAGCAGCTGAAGACGTATGTGGAAATCGCCGTAGCAGGAAGCCTCCACAAACTGCCGCAGTATGCGCACTACCTGGGGCAGTTCCACCCGCTGAGCCTGTCCCAGGTCCTGGGCGTCCAGCAGCTGCTCCTGGGCAAAGCGCTGTTCGGCAAACTTGATGTCCGTGTAGGACTGGTCCAGTTGCTGCTGGTGGAGGAACTGCTGCAGAAGGTTGTAAATGAAGAACCAGTAGCGATAGGCCTGCAGCTCCACCTGGGCCGCCGTCTGGCCCAGACAATTGCGCCAGTGCTGAAGTTCCAGCCGTGTCCAGCGCTGAACGAACTCGGCCACCTCGGTCTCCTCCGTCACCAGGTTGTTGTTCCTGTGCGCCACCTCGTTCCACAGGGCCAGCTTCTGTCTCAGCAGCTGGAAGCCTGTGTTGAAGCGCACCACGGAGGCGTGAGCAGGCAGTCGCCGGATGCGACCGATCACCAGCTTGATGTCCGCCAAGCCGGCATGCTCCGGATACAGTTCCAGCTGTTCCATCACGCGCTTCTCTATGCGTTCCATCACGCCCAGGCAGCTCTGGATTTCACCTATATTAGAGTCCTTGTAGAAATCGTAGGAAGTGGAAGCCACTCCCTCCTCCAACTCGATATCCTTCAGCTGGTTTTGCTGCAGCGCCAAGCCAAAGGCCAAGCCATTGCAGGCCCTCTCATCCAGACTTGTGCCCAGAGCCGCCTTGTAGTGACCGTGCAGGTGGGCAAAGACCTGGAAGCGTGCCCTGTAGGGAGAAAGCAAGTGGAGCTCCGTTTCCCTCGAGTGCTTGGGCAGGTCCTTGTAATAAACCGGCGTGTGCTGACCCATCACAGCGATAAAGTTGCGGGCAAGGAAGGCGTAATCCTCCTCGACCACTATCTGGGCCTGCTTAGCTTTGGCACTCGCCTTTTTGTCCAGCTTCAAGACCTGTTCCAAGGTGGGTTGCGACACAAACTCGGAGAAGTCTTCGTCCAGGTTGGTGGGGAAGTTCTGCTCGATCTCGTGCAACTCCTGCAGCTCCTCGCTCTCCACGCCGCCCTTGGTCCGAGTCACATACAGACTCTCCGCCTCAGCCTTGAGCTGACAGCGACGCTGCTCCTCCTGCTGCCAGGTCTGGTTGCAGATGCTCAGCGCATCGTCGTAGGCCGCAAATGTGGTCTCGTCTATCACGCTTCCCAGGGAGATGTAGTTGCTCAGCTCGCCTAGCTTGGCCTTTAGAAGGCGGAAGTACTCGTACTCGCTGTGGGGCAGTTCGGAGAGCAATGCGTACAGCCTGCTGTTTCTGATCACCAGTGGCTGCTGGGACGGGAACTGGACAATCTCTGCAATGGTTTCCTGCATTTGCTCCGCCTGCGCAATGCTGCCTGCCCGCTGAACTCTCGCGAAGATCACCTTGAGGGACTCGAAGCCGAAGCGCAGCTGGTTCACTGCACACTTGATGGGCTCCACAAAGTCCTGGTAGTAAGCTGAGTACTTGGAGAGTGTGTGATGCACGAATCTCTGGGCATTGGCCAGCCAAAGCTCCAGTTTTCCCATAGCCTCAGTGCTGCTCTTCAACTGCGCACTTGTCGCCGGTTGGGATCCCTTGAAGTTAGCCCACTCGGAGCGTATGAGCTGGAAGAGCTTGTAGAGTGCCTCGCAATCGCCATTGGAGTGTAGGAAGTGGGTCAGATCCTGCACTAGGGCGGCATACAGACATTGCTCTGGCCGCAGGGCCAGCTTCTGGGAGAGCTGCTGCTGCCGCTGAAGCACCGCCTTCAGTCTAACCTCCAGCTGGTCATATATCTCAGCTCCAAAGTGCCTGTACTTCATCACAATCTTCATAAAGTCATAGGTAGTGGTCAGGGTGCCCAGGCAGGCTATATCCTCTGCTATATATTGGTTCTTCAGGCGGTTCTTCTCCACGGGATCAATCAGAGGCGCATTGGTGAGCAGGCAAAGCTCGAGGGCTCCCACTAAGGCGTTGGATAGTGCAACATTAAAGGCGCTTACCATGGAGTCCGCGTTGAGTGCATCCTCTTTTAAGTCTTTTAGCACCTTGGTCAGTTCCTGGGTGCAGCTTTCGAAGCCTTCGTTTGGCTTCTGCTCGCGCCGACTTAAGTGGCCAACATACTCCACCTCCTGCAGCAGTTGGCTGGCATTCTCCTGGGCTTCTGTCAGGCGGTTGACCCGGGCGCTGTATTTGGGACTCAGGAGCTGGGAATTCTCCCAGAGCAGGTGGCGGGTTTGCTGTAGGGATGCTCGCCATTCCTGCAACTCGCTAAGGGGCACAGATCGTAGCTGTCCGTTGGGTTGACAAATCAGCGAGAGGAAGACACCCGACAAAGGTGGACCCTGATAGCTGTAGCGACTGGAGATGTCAGTGCCATTTTCACCCGAGGGCCCCTGCACGCAGTCCAGACGCGTCGAGAGGTTCTCCAGCTGATAGCATTGGACGGAGTTCCGGTACTGCCTCTGATAAGTACGCAATCCCTTGTAGCTGCTGCTGACTTGTTGGAGCAATGCTGAAAACTCTTCCTGACTTTGCAGCTTTGCTAGTTCCTTCCTCAATTCATTCCAAGCACTATTAATCTCTGCGTGGGAGGCACTGTCCAACGTTTTCAGACACTTCCAGAGGTTGCTGTTCAGGGTGAGCAGCTGATCAGTATAGAGAGGATTCACCTCCTCATCGAAATCTGCGCGGAGAGTTCCCATTAGGAAGCGCTCCACGAACAACTCCCTCAAAGCAGCAAGTAAGAGTGGTGGCGAGTTGGAAGCCACCAAATCTGGATGTGTATACTGGTTCTCCTCTGTGTCAGCATCCAAAACGGACTTTATAGCATTGAGATCCAACTCTAGATCAAATCCGTTTTCAGTAATGGTTTCATGGGCTTCTTTCAGCTTGGTTTGCAGTCTCTGCAGGCAGGATAGCAAGGTCTCATTGGTTAGAGAGCCGCACAATTCAAAGGGTTTCAGCTGGAACCCTTGAGTGTGGCTGCGCAGGAACGACCGCCACTTGTTTGCCTCATCCGACTGCAAGAGCGTCCATTTCTTGAGCCATTCATTGAGCTCCAAGCTCGCATAAATGGGCACCACACTGAGCAAGGTCACCAATTGCTCTAGATCACTATGGACTTGGATCTGGGGAGAAGGGATTTATAAAACTCTTACAACTCTAATAATGATTGATTTTCAGCTTACCTGTTGATCTTGATAGTAAGGCTGGAAGTGGGTGAATTGCTTTGAGTAAATCTTGCACGTCACGTTCAGGGGTCGCTTTGTCTCCTCAATGTACTGCTTTATTTTCAGCATACTCTTTTGAACGGTGAGCTTCCCATTGGAGGAAGTTAGCTCTAGGAGAGGCGACACTAAGTGCTTCTCCAGCCACTGGAAATGAAGCACCAACTTGTGCATCAGAGGCACATGCACCACATTGTTGTATAGAAGCTTCTGCCGGGCCGTGACAAGCAGTCGGTTGAACCAATGGAAGCGGGTTATCAACTCCGCATACTGCGTCAGTTCCAGCTTAACTGCCTCCAAGTTATCCAACAAAAAGCTATGCAGTTCTTGGAGGAAGCTGGCCAGGTTAGAAAGGAAATCGTTGGCATACTTCTCGGTCACAGTACGCTTTTGCAGAGCCTGCGAATAATCCAAGGCATTCATGTCTTTTACTGCTGTCGCGGCACTAGCAGGAATTTCAGACACCAAGAGGCGGGCTAGTAAAAGAGCACTCAGGTTCAACGACTTCACCTCTAAGGTGTTGTCAGTATCTGAGGCGTAGTCACGGAGTCGAGGAAAGAGTCGGCGATTCCAGGGCAGATTCACCAGAGTTTGGCTACTCGTCTTCTTCAGGCAGGCGTAAAGATTTTGGGATAAGTCTTTGAGAGCTGGGTGTTCTTTTAGCCAAGGTTCCAGGTAAAGATGTCTCAACTCTAGGTCACCAAAGGCAGATGATTCGTAGAGTATGTACAGGAAGTGCCGAATTAGTTCCTCTCGGTTTATTTGATCCAGTTTTAGGTCCTTCATTTCTTGGAAAAGAGCTGCCAGCTGATTTTGAGGCATATTCGTAGATGAATCCAGTAGCACTTTCAGAGCAGTTGCCTGCAGTTTGACCAGTGTCAAAGAGTTAAGGTTTCCTGTGCTGAGAATTACGTTGCCTAGGAGATCCTCCTGGGACGTAGCAACTTCCTCGAACAACTCGGTCTGTGCCAGAACGACTTCGCGCAGCTTGTTCTGGTAATAGGACAATCCAAAGCCCATTAGATCCGTGCTGGCGGAGTACACATACACCTCCATGGCGGCCACATAGATAGCTCGCTTCAGCTGGTAACCAATCCGCTTATAGGCCGCGCTCAGAAAGGCAAACTGGGTCAGGTGCGAGATGGTGTAACTGTTAAACTCTGTCAGCTTACTGATACCCTTGTGGATGTCCAGGATACAGTCTATGGCCTCCGTTTGATGCACGCCCTGCTCGTGGACAAAGGCACGCATGTCATCCGCAGAGTAGCTGTCCCTGGACAGGGATAATTCAATGCAACGGTTGCGCATGGCTCGCGAGAGTTCTCCATTCTTGGGATCAACGGTGAGGAAGGCCCGAAAACCGGGGGACTTGGACACCACCTCAGCACAGTCCTGGGCGCTAATTCCCTTCTCGGCAATCAGCAGGCTGCCGTTGGGTTCAAAGACAGGATTAAGGCGATCCAGGACAGCCGATGAACAGAGATTGACATGCTCGAGCAATATGAACTGACCGCATTTCAGCGAGGTCACGATTCGGGAGTCAACCCACTCAAAGGAGCCTCCCGTATTGAGGGAATCGGCTGACTTTATGTAGGCCTGCAGCAGGAAGAGCTGCGATTTGATGTTCTTCAGCTGTTGGAATGCCTCCACTTGGCAAGCCGACGGCGTGGTCTCCAGCTTCTCTATGATCTTGCCGAGTGAGACCAAACGCTCGCTGAACAGCTTAAGTTCATCCATGACGCTGTGTTGCTGGGACTCTGAGGAGGCATAAAACTTTGTAGATATGAAAATAGTAAGCAAGAGAATTCTCACTCACCTGTTGTCACCTTGGCCAATGCATTGTATTTGCTCCAGAAGTTCCACAACTGCTCTGTAAATTCCGAATGAATCTGCTGAACAAATGCACGTTGAACGCTGGCAAAGACCAGGATCTCCACCTTCTTGTAAATCACCTCCAGGTGACGATTCAAATCAATCTGAAAGGACAATCGTTAGGCATTCAAAGAATTAATGCTAAACAAGACACAAGACTCCGCTTACCTGCTGAAAACTTCCCGTCACCGAGTCATCAATGATGTCTGTGTTGCACGCCCTGTTGGAGAGCACACAGAGGGCATCAATCAGCTTGGTCTTGCCACTGTCCGTGGATCCGCAGAGCAGCAGAGGCTTCTCCATGTGCACGGTCTCTATGATCTGCTTGAGCAGTGGCCTCTGACTGTCCAGCAGCATAGGCGGTGCCTGTTCCTGTCGCGTGGTCATGTCCAGAACATCGCCCTGCTCTCGCTGCAGTACGACATCATTAAGATACACCTTATCCGCTGTCCAATAGAGAGCCACGTCCTCGGAAATGGCATTCAGCTGTTCAGCATCGCATTGGAAGACAGCCGAGAAGACATTGCGTATGTACAACTTGTCCTGGTCACAGCGCATTCTCTGGTAGTACACCAACTGCATCCTTTCGTAGAGGGTCAGCAGAAAGTCGTGGAAAGCGGTTTGGAAATTAGACGACTTTGTTGCCATGATGTAACCAGTTTGTGGGTTGTGGAGCAGATCACACCAGCGGAGAATATCACGGAGATTGAACTCGTAGGGTCCGCCTTTGTATCCAAATTCCATGGTGGCCACTCCTCGATCGAGTTGCTCCGAGAACAGCACCAAGCGAGCTGCTAAATCAAAGTTGTTTGTCGGGGCTTTCGTTCCTTTTCCCTCGTAGATATCGAAAAGATTTCCCTGGGTGTCCTTGTCCAAAAGTTCCCGGAAATGACGATTCAACTGCTCAAAGTAAGTGCCATACTTGGCATTAACCACATGGAGCAGATCATCTGTGGTCAGCTTGCGCAGGTAGACTTTGGTGAAGCGATTGAGGAAGGATTGCGGCAATCCCTTGCGGCCACCGCCCTGCTTGAGGGGGTTCTGGCAGGCAAAAATACGCGTGGAGCCAGCCAAGTGGAAGCTCTTGTTCAGTTCTGGAATGTACACCTCTCCGCGGTGATCCAGCACGGCATTGAGACCCTCCAGCACGGACTGGGGTGCCAGATTCAATTCGTCCAACAGGATCCAGGTATTCTTTGCCTTCATGGCAGCCAGCAAAGGACCATCGCGCCACACAAAGCTGCCCATTTGACGGAGACCTGATGAGACCACCTCGGACTCGAGCAGGTTATCCTCAGCCGGCAGATCGGTGCCAAAAAGATCTGCCAAGTCCGTGTGTTCGCAGAGATTGATGCGAACGATCTGATAGCCAATGGCTGCCGCAATGCTCTCCACAATGGATGTTTTTCCCACGCCAGGCGGTCCTTCCAGGAGCACGGGCTTGTGCAGCGATAGGGCGGATAGTAGACGGAACAGGTTCTGCTTGGTGGTGGGTGCATCGAAGAGAAATTCAGCCTTGGCAGGCGACAAGCGCTCCGGATTGACTTCTATGAAAAACGGACGAATGCCAAAGCTCGACTCATCCAGCTGGACTGCCACGCCTCTTTTCTGCATTACCTCCTCCAGGGAAAACGTCTGGTTCAGGATCAGACCCGCCTGAATGACAGCCTCCTTGGTGATCCTGACCTTAAGTAGTTCCACCTTTTCCTGCGATTCGTGGGGCAGCATTTCCAGGGCATCCAGGAATATGGTTTCCAATCCAAAAATGGCTTGCTCCGCAAAGCTGAGTCTGCTATTGCTGACCATGTAATTGGCCCAGGCCAGGATGTCGCGCACCGAAAACTTAAACTTCTCATTAGAGTCGCGGATATGCAGCACTATCTCCACCAGGTACTGGGCCACTTTGTGCGTATCGATTCCCTCCTGACCCACCTGCCGGTTCATGCAGTTGTAGGCAATCTCAATGAGATCCTCCTTGTTGTCGGAGGGCAGGCACCAGACCTCGGTGAAGCGATTCCTCAGAGCGGGAGAGAGTTCCTTCTTTCCAAAGTCTCCGCCTGGATTCATGGTGGCCAGGAACTGGAAGCCCGGCTTGGCCTGAACCACAAAGTCCGGGTTGACATCCACCTCGGCAACGCCGCCCTTCTCCGCCAAGAGCACCGTGCGCTCGGGCTCCAGGATGCAATTGAGCCGCTCCAAAACCGAATCCTCAGCCAGGGATATCTCATCAGCCATAAAGTAGGAGCCCTCTTGCATGGAATAGATGAGTGGACCATCGGCCCACTCAAAAAGCTGCGTAGATTCCTTTCCACGGCACGGACGTAAGCCGCCCAAGAAATCCGCTCCTTCGGTGTGCATGTGACAGTTGAGAATGCGCAGCTGGACATCCGCAATGCTGGCGAGAAGCTGGCAGACAGTGGTCTTGCCACAGCCCGTTGGACCCACCAAGAGCACAGGTTCGTTGAATTCCAAGGCCTTTGCCGTGAGCACAGCCATGCGGGTCATATTCCGGGTCCAAACAATGTCGCCGCGCAGCTTGAAGTTCCTAATGGCATCCAGAATCTTTCGACTCACCATGGAGGAGTTCTCCCGTTTTGTTTGGATGTCGAAAAGCAGCTGCAGATCCAGCTTCTTGCGGAAGTTGGCGTGCAGTGTCCGCTCAATCAGCTCGTGTTCGTCCTGTGAACGCACCTTGGAGGACAGCACCAGATAGCCCTCCTCCACCAGATGCTGATTCCAGTCATACTTGGTGTCCTCGTGCAGCGACTTGTCCGCGTGAGTATAGCGATTGCCCCAGCGGAAGAGGTCACGCAGGGTGAACACCTGCTTGGCGGTGTTTTGGCGATGCTGCTGCAGCTGTGTCATGCACTGCACCATCTTGCGGGCATAGGAGGGCGGAATGAGGCAGCGCTTCTCCAGAATGGTCTCCAGTTCCACGCGCGGTATATCCGCAAAGTGCAGCTCAATGAATCGATTCTTGAAGGCGCGCGACAAGGTCTTCCTTCCGCCATAGAGACCCGGTGGATTCTGCGTTGCAAAGAGCATAAAGTTGGGATGAGCCTTGACCAGCGTCTGGGTCTCCGCAATGTACAGCTCCCTGTTGTCGTCCAGCACGCGATTGAGAGCCTCCAGAATGTCCGTGGAGGCCAGATTGAGCTCATCCAGAATAATCCAAAAGCCATGGCGCATAGCCTGCACCAGAACTCCCTCGCGGAAGGTCAGCTTGCCATCCAAATCGGCCGCATATGTGCCGATGTATTCTTGGAGATCCGTGTGCTCGTGATTGTTGATCCTCAGGCACCGATTGCCACTCCGCCTGGCCACGTAGTCGATCAAGCTGGTCTTGCCCGCACTTGTGGGTCCCTGCAGCAGGATGGGCAGCTTTCCAATCGAGATGATGCGGGACAGATCCTTCAGGTTCTTCTTTACACTTTCCGTAAGAATGTAGTGCGAGCAAGGCTGCAGCTCCAAGTTGCCCGGCTGAATCCAGTAACCCTCAAAGTCCAGATAATTCTCACCCAACTGCGGCAGTTGTTTGCTCAAGACGGCCTTTGTATTCGATAGCAGCGCATTCTGGATGAGCAGCAGCACCACGTGATGGGATTCCGGGTCCAGTTGGGTAAGGAAACTCAAGCAGAAGCTCTCGTACAGATTCCGCTCGATGGAGCCGCAGAGATTCCGAGCACATATCCTTAAGCTGCGGCACAGGGTGCGCAGCGAGTAAACGGGTCGATTGCCGAGGCCATCGTTCAGCTGGAGCTCCGACAGCCGGCGCAGGTTTTTGTACAGCGTGACAATGCTGTGGACAGACTTTCGCTGAATGCCAGTATTGGCCAGGTAGTCGCTGACCAGCAGACTCAGGTCCGCATCTGTTGCCAGTTCGTCCACGAAGAACTCCGTGAAGCGATTGCGTATGCCCACGGGCAGGTCCTTCTTGCCAATGTCCGTGTTGGGATTCATGCAGGCAAAGATACGGAAATCCGGATGCCTCTTAACGGGCGTAAAGTCTCCCCGCTCCAGCAGAACCACAGAGCCCTCCGGTTCGAGGATGGTGGACAGGCACTCGAGGGTCTCCGCCGAAGCCAAGTTGATCTCGTCCAACAGGACCCAGTCGCCATTGCTGATGCAGTTCACCAGGGAGCCGGGTATAAAGGCGAACGAGATGTTGATGCTCTTGTCCAGCTGCATCTGCAGCTTCTGCAGTTTCTCGCACAGCGTCTGCCAGCGGGGCAGCAGCTGGTGGCGCTTAAGCTCCGGATTCTTGGCCACCTGCAGGCAGATATTAATCATAGTCCTGATGATCACAGTGTGGCGACCGCTGTTGTAGTGCGTGGTGAAGATGCGCAGGAACTGCGTGTTCTTCTCCGCGTTGTAGGTCTCGCACAGGAGATGCTCGAACTCGATGCGCAGCGGTTCGAGGACGTAGTTCAGCTCCACGGGCTTGAAGCCACCGACCAGATCAGAGACATCCGACTGGTTGTTCATGTTGACCACCACCAGCTTGTGTTCCGTACGCTCGGCCAGATATTGCACCGACGAGGTCTTGCCCACACCGGTTTCGCCCACAAGCAGCACCGGCTCCGAGTGGCTCACGCACACGGCAATCCGCTCTAGGATGCAGCTGGCCAGTCGGGTGAACGAGAAGGTGGACTTCTTCTGGCCTGGCAGCTTGCCAATGGCTCGTCTGGTCTGCTCTGTGAGCTTCTGTCGCTTGAGGTCCTGTTTGGAGGCCTCCTCGTTCTCACTGCTGTTCTGTAGCTCTGACTTTGCGAGCAGGCTGGCCCTTCCTATTCTGATATGCTCCAGGCCAAACTCAACATCCGGCTTGTATTCATTCGCAAAGTGCTCGCAGCGGGAACGGATTATGCCCAGTTTGGCTCCGATACTAGTGATCAGGGTGATCTTTTCCTTACTCTGCGGCAGATAGGAACAGAACACATCCACGGCGTTTTGGAAGACAAAGTAGGCGCACTCGGAGCTGGTCACCGAGAACTGGGAGTCGGAGCGATGGCACAGCTTCACCAAATCACGGGTGGACACCAACCGACCGGAGTTGGGACCGGATGTACCAAGGGAGACCTGCTCAAAGGGCAAGGCCACGTAATTCTCCGTGTTGTTAGCCTTGTCGCCAGATTCCTGCTTCCTCAAATTATCGGCGGATGTGTGGTCGCCGCTGGAGAAAGTGAGGAACACGTCCACAATACGATTAGCCACCGTGGACAGTTTAGGATAGTTGGTGCTCACGACCTTGCAGAGTTCGTTGCGGGAAAGTGGCAGTATGTTGATGGTGTACAGGTACTTATCCAGCAGGGAGTAGAGCGATTTTGCGCTAGAATTGCTGGCCGATTTGTTGGTTCTAAAGGGGGGAAGAAGATCGCTTAGAAAGGATAACAAGTGGCATAAGAGAGCTCACTCACCTCACTGTGACAAACAGCTGGAATCCTGGCTCAATTTTTACGGAATCTCGGAAGCCGGGAACACTGAGACTCTGTCGCTCCAAAAGACTGCTCAGTATAGTGTAAGTGTCTTGGGCGGCGGCATCTAAATCCTCCAGCAGCAACCAGTAGCCATGCATGACAGCCTGAAAGGGAATTCATATTAATTAAAGCGTTCCAGTCTGCAGCTTGTGAGAGTATTCACCTGCGTCAGAACTCCAGGAAGCCAGACAAATTCGCCTGGAACATCGGTGCATCGATATTGACCCAGCAGCATCTTGCTGTCGGTCTGATCCCCGAGTTGGATGCGTAGAAAGCCATTCCTCTGCGTCGTCTCTCCCAGATCGAGGAGCTCTTCCAGGGGCATATCCTCCAACTTGCGCTTGCTGCCCGTTTTCTTAGAGTTCTTTTTCTTCGGGATCAGTAGCTGGTCCTCTTCCTCTGCTTTCTTCAAAGCCTTGTCCCTGGTCTCAATCTCCTTTGGCTTGGGACAAATGCGTCCCGTTTTGCGGGCCAAATACTCAATGAGCGTGGTTTTGCCACAGCCCACGGGTCCGGATAGGCAAATGGGCTTGGCAGCTGCCACGCCCAGGGCAATGCTTCGCAGGTTCACCACCGTTGAGTCCACCTTCACAATGCGATCGTAGCAGCCATCGGTGCTGGCATAGAACTCCAGATTCTCCTTGTTGAATGTGGGCAGCAGAACGCCCTCGATGTTGGTCACATCCTTATTGATTCCCTCCAGCTTGAGGTTCAACAATTGATCGGCAGCATCTGGACTATAGCTGGGACTGTCTGTGTTCCTAGCTGTCAGCCATGCCTGCTCCTTCTCCCCGTCAAATTCTAAGCGTGTTTCGGTGGAGACCTTGTCATTCAAAGCGTTCAGCTGGGGAGCCGTCATGTTTGTGAGCATGGCCATGATGTGGTTGCAGTATAGTTGCGTCTTCGGACACGTGGATTGGGAGTGTGCATAGGTGGAAATAAAGCTGGACCAGTCCCACAGCTCGCGGAAGTAGGGGTTGTCGCTTTTCAGCAAGTGATAGCAGCACGCGATGAGCTCTAGATCCTCAGGAAAGTTGGTGCTATTCCCGTTCTTTAGCTTTTTGCTGGTCGTACTGTCGGAGCTCTGGCTTTCCTCAAACGGCGCTGGCTTGCCGCGGAAGTAGCTCTTGGCAAATCTGCGCAAATAAAGGTTCTTGATAAGGAAACCAAGAGAAGAATCAGCAGAAGTTTTACCTTTGCGCATCCACGGAGAAGTCCATTAGCTTGGCCAGTGCGGCACATTCCTGCTGATACTGCCGGAAACTCTGGCCTCCCGCAGCGTCCCAGCGCAGCGCCATGGAGAGCAGCAGCAGCAACTGCTCCTCGAAGCACACAGCCACGGGCACCGTGTAGGCGGCCACCGGCAGCTGTTCACTGAGCCCGCGGAACAGGCGCTCCACATCCTGCGGCACATATTTCTGCAGCGCACACAACACATATTTAAAGGGGATTCGTAGATAACAGTGCGAAAAAACTCACCTGCTTCTTGATAAACTTCTGTAAGCTTTCGGAAAACACGTTGTCGTGCGGCTCCTTTGCCGTCAGCTGCAGCAGTCGCTGGGCGCCGAACCGCAGCTTGCTGACATTCACCTCCATCTCTCCAGACACCACTCAGTCGTAATTTAAATAATAGTTCAATCAGCTTTCCACTGTTTCTCGTTAAATTGCAGCACAACGTCCCGAAATGAAGAGCAACCACAACCAAAACACGCGAATTTAAAACACGTGCAGCACTCACGACGGCGTTGCCGGCCAGCTGGTTAAATCATCTGGTTTCTCTGGTCTGGCATCCCTGGCGGTTTGTTTACATTTTTTGCCGGCCGGTTTTGCATGATTTTGTTGTTGTTTTTTGTGCAATTTTTTGTGCTACACTGAAAACTTAGAATGTGTTATAATAAATAACGAAATTATAATAATTTAATTATTATTAAATAAAAAAGAATTCCCTTTTAAATTGTTAATATGGTTGAAATAATGAAGTAAGACTTAAATTATTATTAAAATATACTAAATAGTATAAAATATAAATAAATTTTAGTAAATGTTTGATATAATAAATAAATGGTATGAAATAAAAAAAATATAAGTTAATTGTTGACATTCCAGCCAATTTCCTATAATTTATTATTTAATTAATAAATTATTTTTATACATAATATGTATAGTGTTGCCAGACCCAGAAAACCAACGGTTCTTTCAAAAAGAAAACAACAGATCAACTTAATTTTTGAATTCTTCAAATTAAGATGTTTTTGGGCCAACGAAACCTACTTAATCTTAGCCCTCACGCAATTTCGGCTGAGGATAAGAGCCAGTTCCCGATCATGTCGATGCCCGAGTCGCTTGGTGGATACAGTCTTTCGCCGTTGGGCCTTCTAGAAAACCATATGCGGAAAATGCGCTTCATTGTAGTGCCGCCAGCCCAAAACTTTCCGCTTTACCTGCGCGACACCGATCACGCCAAGAACGTGAAGCTATCGGAGAGGCACCTGCACAACTTGCTGGAGTATATAGTGCAGTCCTCGCCTCAGGCCAACTTCCTGCGGGCGATCAATATGCGGATGCATGTGAATGCGGACATTGTGTGCACCAGCGAGGTTTTGGAGCTGATGATGCGCGCTCCCTACGAGCACAAGGTGGGATGGACACTGGCGGTGAGCCGGTTTCGCAACACCACGTACATTTGCCGCGTGGCCAGTCCGCAAACCGAAGACGCCTTCGAGGAGCATAATCTGCGGCGGATCATGCAAGAGGCGCGTCTAAGGAAGCTGCATCAGTACTGCCTGTCCGGTAAGGTTCTGTCTTTGCTAGATAGTACGGAAAGTAATAATTGTGTTTTTCCAGAAAATGGACTCGTTTTGCCCGATGGAAATTTCTTGTGCGAGGAACCTGATAGATTCAATGGCGTCTTTTCCATTTACATAAATGGCCGCCGTGTTGTGTTTGATTCCCCAGTGCTGGCCGAGATTTGTCCCAACCAGTTGTGAGTCCTGCGAGAACAATACAAGAAAATGCTCTCTAATTTGATTTCCTTTTCATTTCCCCAGCAATGGACCCGATTATACATGGTCGGAGCTGCAACTGCGCCAGGATAACATGAATCGCTTGGAGTGGGCGGAACACAACCGAACCGAAGCCATTAAATGGTGGTGCAAGTGCTTTCTGCTTAACATCCAAAACTTTTTTGTGGCCCACCAGAACGAAAATGCCTGTGTGCATACCATTAAGAGGACCTGCTTGCGGGATTTGTGGAAAGCTTGTGTAAGTGTAGCCCAAAACCAAGTTTTGAGACTTTTTTAATCCCTTATTCTTATCCCTATTTCATACCAACAGGAGAACGAATGGAGCACCAACGTCTGCGCCAACTTCATGGTGCGCCTGCTCGGTTGCATCACTCAAATCATGGGCCACATAGACTGCCTCAGCACCGTGTACCTCTTCGAATTCGATGCCAGGCAGGGCGTGATGGCCTACGAGGTCTTCGAGGGGCGGAACGGGCACTCGTTTCTGGGGGACTGGTTCCCCATGAACCTGGACGAACGCCTAGAGGACTTGCTGGATCCCATGAACATGATCTAGGAGTACACCAATGACTTGTGTACGATCTGTTAGAGTTATTAAATGAAGATTTAAGTTTATTGCGACATAATCATCAATTTGTGTTCATACGCGTTCATCACTATCAAATAATTTAATACAATTTTCCGCTGAAGTATGTTAAGAGAATGCATTCGATTTTACAAAAATATGGAAATGCTATAGGTTGGCCTGCGTGCAGCTTACAGCTCGGTCTTCTTGGGCTTACCGCTGCGGTCGTAGCCCTTCAGTTCTGTGGTCGCCTCCTTGGCGATGTACTTGAGGAAGTCATCGACCTCCCGGCCGCCGTTGTAGCTCACCGGCTTGTTCTTGGCGTCCTTGGGCAGCCAGAACAGAGTGGGGAAGCCGCGCACGTTGAACTCTGGCGGCACATCGTTGGCGGTGGCGTCCATCTTCACGATGGCAACCTCCTCATCCTGCAGCTTCTCGGCCAGCTCCTCGTAGATGGGAGTCAGCTTCTTGCAGTGACCGCACCAGGGGGCGTAGAACTCGATCAGTGTGTCCTTGCCGTTGTTGATCACAAGCTCGTCAAAGTTCTTGGCCACAGCCACCTTGACGGGGGCGTCGTTCGACTCGGGCACGGCTTCGCTCTTGATGTACGGCTCCAGCTCCTTGGCCAGCAGCTTCTCCACAAAGTCCTGCAGGTTCTCAACGGAGAACTCGTCCTTCAGGGCGTACTTGAGATTCTTTTCATCGCGAGCCAGGATCACAGGCTTGTCTCCAACGAAATCGTAACCGTACTCGTTCAGCTCGTGCTGGAAATCATCCTTGGAGGCGATGGCAAAGTTGATCTGACCCACAAACTCCTTGGCCACCTTGAGGACGCGGTTGCGCCAGTAGTTGGTGCCCTTGGGGTTCTTCTGGTAGTCAACGCTGAAGTAAGCTGTGATCAGAGGGTTCTGGAAGTCGCGAACCGTATCCTGAGTACGGTGACCCACCAGACCATGGCTAAAAGAGTGTTTATACAAAAATTAGTGCTTCATCGAAAAGAAGAAGGGCTTTCTGTGCACTTACAAGTTATCCTTGACGAAGGTGATCAGATCGGAGTCGGAGCTGCCCTCGAACTTGATGGTGGAGGACTCGAACTTGTTGCTCAGATGAGGGGCACGGATCAGGACAATAGCATCGCTGGAAAAGAGAGGGGTTTAGAAATTATTAAGAAACTAAAGATCAGTCTTATCCACTTACGTTTCGCCCTGCTTCTTGAGAACTTCGGCATCGCTGGAGTGTCCGAAGCGGTACTTCTCGCGGTTCTTGTCGGCAAACTTCAAGAAGACCTTGGCCAACTTGGAGTCAACATCACTGAAGTAGCCAACCAGCGAGGTGTCCTTGGTGTCCAGGAACTTGGCCAGCTCGGCGACGTTGCGGATGGTCTTAGAGGCAGGTCCCACCTGGGCGCGCATGTACTTGGCAATGCCAGCGGCCTCGCGGGGTCCATTGTAGTCCTGCGACACCTCATCCTGACGGAAGATCTTCAGCGTGGGATAGCCGCTGACAGAGTACTTGCTGCAGGTCTCCTTGCCAGCCTCGGTACAGTCAACCTTGGCCAGCTTGATTGGCGGATCATCATCCTTGACGATCTCCGCCGCCTTGGCATATTCGGGCTTCAAGCGCTTGCAATGGCCGCACCTTAAAACAAGATAAAGAAAAGAAAACGGTTAAGACACGTCACATCATCATCATATACTTTTTGTAGTCGTGTTGGAAACAAACTTCTTCCTAATACATCATTCTTTATCAAGAGAGACAACATCCCCGAAAAACTAGCTAGTAATTAAAGTTAGGGTGCGGGACTTATCAGCAAACAGCCTTATCTTTCGCTCATTCTAACATTAGGAACAATAGACCATTAGGGCTTTATTCAAAGGAAATAGTGTGCTTAATTGTAATCTTCAAGCTGAGAAACTGCGGTTTTAAAAATAGAAATTAATAAACAAAGTATACAAATTGAAACGTAGGCATAAAATTTCAATGACGTAGGCACCTTTTTCTATATTATTTTTTATTTATATTCAAGAAAAATTAACAATCTTTAAGCTAGACCTATTCTTGAATTAAAAGAGTTTTTTCCCTATTCTTCCTTAACTATGTTGCCTCGACCGATAAAGTTTATTATGGTGCTCTCTGGGGACCTCGATAGCTCCCTCGCCGGCCGGCATAAAAAATACAGATTATTTACTTGGCAAGTTCATTGCTCAAGTGTGAGTTGTTAGTTTTTCGCCAGATAAACAGCAAACATACTGCTCGCATGAGTAAATAGAAATAATAAATCTAGTCAAGCGGCGGAGAGCTAAGAAAACTAGTTTGGAACACCACCACATGTGCATATATCATGAAAGGGTTAACTCGGCTCCAGTCGAGTTAATAATGAAACCCCCGCCAGATTACAAAGCAGGATAGATATCCAATGTACATGCTTATCATCATTATCTTTTCACCCACATTCACCATGTGTATCATGTGTATAGAAGACCGATTGTATAAAATTAACCCGCTCTTTAAAATGGCCGACGCCAACAACACTGACAAGTCATCTTTGTGATTCTCTCTCTCCTCTTTTTCTTCCCCTTTACCGGCAAACGCTGACGTGTACTTTGCGTTGCGATTGCACGGCAGCAGCAGCAGCAGTGCCGGAATTTAATTAAATTGCGGACGCAACAAGCGATTACGGCCGAATTGCACACGCAGTGCAAATACCCCGGCCGGCCCGCTTTGGCCACGCCCCTCCCGACCGTCCACACACTTACCAGGGGGCATAGAACATAACCAAGGTAGTTTCATGCTGCTTCAGGGTGGTGGCGAAGTCGTCGTCCCCCAGCTCCAGCACATCCTGCTCCGCGCCGGTCGAGGCGGCAATGAAGCTGACGAGGAGCAGAGCTGCTGTCAGGCGCCACATATCTATATAGATTTGGGTTCACTTCAGACGAATCTCAACTAAATATAATTTCAAAATTCAAGTCGGCAGTCGACCGCCTACTAATACTACAACAAAAACGGACAACCGTGCCGGTAAAACTTTTTTTGACAATTGACTTTTCTCTTCGATTCTTTCGCCACGTCGCTTTCTATTCTTCGTTTCGTCGCAGTGTGGCCAGGCGGGAGCTCTGCGGGAATGCCAAAAAGCATTTTAACCTTTTCAGTCATGGAAAGCTTTTTACATTCGTAATTAAATATTTAATCTATTTTTTGAATAATTAATTTAATTATTAATGCTCCTGTTTTTTAATTTAAAAAAAATCACTTTTTTTGTATCTTAGTATTTGACTTTGTTTTTATTGATATAAACGAAAAATAAATAGATTACAAAACTAACTGCAATAATAAAACATCAACAACCTTATCTAATCTTAGATATGATATTAGCAACATGCGTCATCAATTTTACCAATAATTATTATCGCAAATTTAACTAAATTAATTTCACAAAATTATAAAATACAGATAAAAGCTTTTGACTGCCAGCTTATAAAAGGCCAAAATTGTTAGTCATTTTTTATTAGTATGGAACAAAAACGTGAGTGTTGCTGTTGCTTGTGTTATTAATTCTTAATAGTTAAGAATGTGATCTAATGATACATAACATAAAATATAAGTGGTTAAACTGAAATTAATAGACTGATATGTAGTGATAATGTGACATACTATAGTCAAAATTTAGTTTTTTATATAACATATAATATTATGTCGCAAACAAAAGTCGAAGTTTGTGAAAATTTGTATTAATAATTATCTTTATGGTATTCTTCATATAAAGTTGAATCATTGCATTTTAGACAGAAGTTGGTGTGTGTTTTTAGCAAAGTTTCCCACCATTCAAAGATAAATAGTGCGAATATCCATTTTAACAATGGTGCCATCGCTACTTTGACAGATCTGCAACTGAAACATCCATTGTTTGCTCTTTCCGATTTGTCTGAATCATCGCAACTAGCGTATATATGATCCATGTATTATTTTTCAAATAGATTAAAATTTGACAGCACCACTACTGTTACTTCTGGTGTTCACCATTTAAGATTTTGCATGAAAATATCGAAATATTTGTGAGTAGTCATAGCGACCAAGAAAATATATGTTTCTTCAGCTTCGAAATTCAATAATAAAAATCACGATAGTCTGTAGATACCGATAGAATCGTTGAGCGATAGTTCCTTCGTTACTTTGACAGCTGCGTACTGAAACTTTTAGTGTTCACACTTTTGGATTTTTTGTTCACTTAGTTCGAAATATTTGCGACTAGTCATGCAGATCTAGATCAATATTGTTCCTCAACTCAGAAATGTCCTCAAATAATTATAAATATCCCTTAACCGGCACGATAATCTGTAGCAATCGATAGTATCGATACCCCGTTGAGCGATAGTGCCACCGCTACCTTGACAGCTCCGCTACCGAGACTTCCTGCGTTCGCTCTTTCCGATTTCTCGTTCACTTTGTTCGAAATCGTCGCCGCATAGACTTCGTGATTTCTCATTCAACTTATTTGAGAGTAAGTTCCTGGAGTGGTGAAGATGATATATGTATAACTATTAGTGAATCGGTGCAACGGAATGCAGCCAGCGAACAATTAATAACAAATATGCAGTTTAGACGCTAGAGCGGTGCATATTTCGCCGTGTTTTGTGTGTGTGTGTGTGCATTTTGGAGATAACCTCCAACGAGGTCTCAAAGTGAAAGGTGCCGCGGTGGCCATTTGGCAGATGCGAAAAGCAAACACGTGGCAGTTTGCACATGCGAAATAATGAGTCTCGTGCTTTTTATTTTACCATCCCTGAGTTTATTAGTAATTTTCCGGCTTGCCGAGCACATTTTTGCACCGCAATATGGTGCAATTAGAGTAATTAATTTGCCACGCCCGTGCCATGCCAGACAGGGGTCATCCACCAGTTGTGCTAACACGTGAATGGGAACGTCTGGAAAAGTTTTCAGTCACCTTGCGGAGGCTCGAAAAACGTGGTTTCGTATTGCACTTGCATACACAATTTCCAATTTCTATCTGTATGCGGCGTAGAATTTCAAAATGGCGACCCGTAGCGGTGGTGTGACTCAAGTGGGCGAAAAGTCTTTCCTAGCAACACGCGAAAAGGTGCTTCTTGCGGGCTGACTCCCCCAATTAACATGACTTGTGAAATTACAGTCTCAAATTTTTCTGCTAATTTC
>VNJS01000372.1:0-73750 GCA_008042575.1 Drosophila watanabei
GATGACTCCTTCACTGCGTTGCAAACTTCTGACTGAAATTATAATACCCTGCAAGGGTATAAAAATTGATGACGCATGCAGCGGGCGGGTGTATGGGATATACCATAATAAATCATCTGGACCCTCTGCTAACCGCTTCAGGCAAATACACTGAAAATAAAATGAGGGAAGATTGGTATCAAAAGAGTTTTATTAGTACTGCATGGCAGTGCAGTGGTTTAAATTTGTTTAGAAAAAATATATTATAATTTAATTATTATTCCCCATAAGTTATGGGATTTAAAAATTATATACTAGTTCATTTTCTAATGTAATAGACGAATTCGGATCATCCTTTTAATTTTGTATATTCATGCAGGATATTATATTTTTGGTAAGAAGATTGCTAGGCAGTGCAGGAGTAATTTCCGACCCTATAAATTAGATATATTTATTTAGCATCTTTAGGCGAGTCGATCTATACTTGCTTAGCGGAAAAAATAGACTTCATTATTTTTAAAATTTTAAAAGGGGTTAAAAATTTCAAAAATTTATGAACTATGTAATTTTTAAACTTTAACGTTAGATTGCTTGATGACTAATCTAATCTAAAATCTAATCTAATCTAAAAAGAAAAACTTACCGAATTTTTGGCACAGTTAGAATAGACTTTCATGATTCTATACTACATAAAGTATGGCTTCCAGAAGTTAGCTTTCTTTCGTGTTTTAATATTAATTAAAATTATCAAATATAATTATTACTAACAAAATAAGTGAGGTTTTAATTAATTATTAATATTAATTAAATAGAACCTCATTCCTTTTATTTAAAAAAGCGTATTACCTTCTAATTATTTATTATTAGATAAGTTTAAAGCAAAGTCCAGTCTTCCATCATTAAGGTCAAGTTGTTGTCGAAATTAAGCCTTAAAATTCCCAAGTAGGAATTAAAGGACACTCATTTTCAGAAAATGTAATTACGGATGAGATTTTAATTAGAATACACGTTTGTTAACTTATTTTGTATTAAGTTTCTAACATTTAATTTTATATATTCTTAAAAAAGTAAGATTTTACATATATTTTTATAGCATTTTCCCACAAATAGCTACTGATACCATACGATTTTTCGACAGTGTACCAACTCGAGGAAGGGGAGTGATTGCTACTGAAAGTGGCCAAGGCAAATGAGTTTTTGATATTATCAAAAGACGAAATGCATTGACAAGGACGACAAGCGATGAACATCGCCCAACTAATCCTCCCCCGCGGCAATTGCCCCCGCCACCGGGTTGGTTGCCTATAAAAAAACATCTCAGCTCCAGCTGGAGTTTTCCAGGGGGAACTCGGGAGCTGTGGCACTCTGTGGGGTGGAGATGAGGAGATGGATATTGAAGTCGTGTGGCTTTGGCAATTTCCGCTGCATATTTGCAGGCGTCGCAAATTTATGAACGACGACGTCACACCCACCACGACAACGAAACAATACCGAAATCGGATTGGCGTTGGGAATAGGAATAGGAAAAAGCTGCTACAAAATTCCGCAATTTGTATGAAAATGAAAATGTTTTGTCATTTCGCCATTCGATGATTTAAAATTCCTGTCGCATGCGATTTTGGCGCGTTTTCCATGTTTATATTTGCCATTAAAGGCGGCAAGCCGAATAACTTCATCGAATGGCGGCTCTTAAAAAATTGCATTTAATATGCATTAATGGCAGCCTGTCCATGGCATTATCCTCATCAGCATCCAAAATCGAATGTGTATAATAAAATATTAAGATTGGTGAAGACATAAGGCGTGCCATTATGTATTTCCTCCGCGAAGGACGAAATTGCCGATGGCAAAGATAAAAAGCATATCAGGATTTTTTGTCAAATAAATTGAAGAAATAAATAAGATAGTCGTGGGGAATACCAATTTTTGGATCATGGAAATTGATATGAACATATAGGAATGTAAGGAAACCGCAAAATAATCTTCAATAATAATTGAGAAAATATAACACAAGTTTCCTTAAAAAAAATTACTAAAAAGTGCTTAAACAATCCGAAATAATTATTAATTAAATGGTATATAAATAGAAAATTAATTAACAATATTTCCAGTATTTATCGAGTCAATTATTTCCTTAAACAATTTTGCATAACAATATAAGATACCATTGAACCGAAGAACTTTTAGTTTCTTTAAATTAAAACTTAATTTAATTCATAAAAATAAACTTTAAGTCGGCAAAACTCAATTTAACCCCCATTTGATATAATTTATAATTAAATATTATCTGTTATGCCAGAATCTTTCTCATTCCGATACAGAAGAAAACCCCGTAAATCGAATCATCAAGATTTCAATCTTTTTAATTAAACATTCCCCTGTTTTTACAACTTGCTAAAAACCCAATCTGATAATGGCTGTTAACAGAGAAAAGTCCCTTAGTATTCATACCACATCGTCGCAGTCTCCCCAGCCGGGGGACTTCATACCGAAAACCTCAGACCAATTAACCATTTAAAAGCGAATCGAACTCCTTCATTAGCAAACATTGCCCAATTTCTACCCTCGTCGCATATATTTTATTTATATGCCATAAATACATGTATGAAACTTTCAACGCGACATGAAAATTAAACGAAATGCTTCCCACTCCCATGTCCCCATATCCCTATATCCTCATATCCTAGCTCTGGCAGGTCCTGGTATCGTTTGTCTTTACGGGTAGCAAATAAAAATTCTGCTTTAACGCATGAAATCACACAAAGATACTAAAAATTTGAACATGCAACTTTATGTTGGCCAAAACGGCATGGAGTCTGCGGCAAGGATAAAATGTCCTTTTACATGGTCTGTGGAAGTGGGTGGCAGACTACTCACACACACGCATACAAAACAGCAACAATAGTAAACAAAGCGCCACAGTTTATGACGCAGTAGGCCAACGTCCCCCGGCCTCATAAATATAAAAATTAGTTGCCGGTCAGTTAGCAAGTGGGCGGGCATCGTCCTCGTCCTCGTCCTCGTCCTCGGTCCGTTTCGCTTCGGTCTCAACTGGAAGGCCACGGTGGCCGCCCACAATTAATTAATTAGTTCAGTTGACAAAAATTGCGGTGTTTGTGAGGGTTGAGAGTGCGGAGTGCGGACCGAGCGAGGCAGTGGCACGGGGGTCCTGCGGCTGGTCCGGCATGTGTCTGTGATTGGACTGGCTTACCCCAGGAGCTAGCCGGTGACGGAGAGAGTGTGTGTTTGTGAGTGCCTAAATGGCCGCTGGGACTCTAATTATGTTTATGCGTAGATGGAGTCGTAATTTGACCAATGAAAGTGCGTTATTTGAGTTGTAAATAAGCTTTAAAGAGGTTGTAAACTGTATAATCCCTAATTTTTGAACATATTTAAATCTAAAAATCTAAATAATATAAATAGTAGATGGTAGTAAATCTAAAACTTTAAATTCAATAACTTTTTCTGCCAATTTTTTGAGAAAATAAATGGGTTTTGTATTGATTTCATATTAAGAAATTTAATGAATTTAAATTACTTTGCTTTTTTGGGCTCGTTTTTAACGAAAGGTTCTACAGTCTTTTGAAATTAGTTATGAGAATTGTGCTCAACATCCGAAACTACACGATTTGACATTCGTGAATTCGCTCGCCATAAACTAACGACTCCTGCAACTTTCTATATACATATGTGTATGTCCGTGTGCCTCATATTTATGCACATGTGTGAGTGCAACTGTTTTGGCCACTCGCCCTTTGTGGGTGTCATTCCGGTTTCAAGGGTCGTGGGCCCTGACGGCGGTCAACTGTTTTCATAAGCGTAGCAAATATTTTCACAAGGCCAATTAGTGGGCAGCCCCAGTTGACCGCAGCTGCTGAGAGTTGTGCCGCTGCTGCCGCCTTCTTGTTATATCCTTGTACCTACTTTCTCCTTTCTCCTCTCTCTGCTTCCTGGAAGAGTTCTAAAATTAATAAAAAGCACCCGAAAAACTTTCCAGCTTGTGCTGGCTTCCTGCTCCGCCGCCCCAGCTGATCACATTCTGGTTTTTGTCAACGCAACATACTTGCGAACAAAAGTGAAAAAGGCAAAAGCAATAAAGTTTTCAATTGTTTCTTTCGCACTCTATGCAAGAGTTTTCTCCGTTGCCCCGTCCCGTGCTCCTCCTATTTTAGTTTTTTGTAGAAAGTTTTTAACTGGCGCTGACTTTAAGTGCAATTCAGTGCCGAGGCCGAAAAAAAGAACAGAACATGAAAGAACCCAAAAAAAAAGAGAGAGAGAAGAAAAAAGGAAAATGTTAAAAACTTTTCGCCACTTGCCGCTGCTGCTGACTTTTTGCACTGTTCTATTCTGTTTTGCGGCTGCCACATTCGTTTTGTTTTCGCCAGTTTAAAAACGCATTGCCAAATGTGTCACACAGAAGTTATTGTTCGTGCTCTGTGTGTTGTGCTTTTTCTCTGTGGCTCTCCTCTCTCCTCCGCTGTACCGTTATTTCGCCTGGCACACAATGCAAGTGCCGTTATTTGAGAGCCCCAACAGCGGGGAGAGAAAGTGGAGAATGCGGTTGCTTTGTCTCCTGCATTGCATTGCACATTTCGCACTTGACACGGCGATGCAAAGTGTGAGGGAGAGCAAGCGGGATGGCAGGAGAGGCACGAGTCGAACGGCACTTAGCGGGTCAGTGCTCACCCACCCACTGCCTCCCTCCCTTACTTCCCCAGGCCCACAGGGGCACAGACCACCCGACCAGGTGACGTCGCGCACAAAGGAGCCCAGCAACAAATACACAGTTATAAATGCAACTGGGTTGAGTGTCTTAATGCGTGGCTAAACGCTGACATTCAGGTGCTTTCCATTCTCTCTGGTATTCATTTTGGATGAAATGTTTTTCTTTTTTTACAAGCGGTCAAAGGGATGTAAAAACAATACTATGGCCTTCTGTTTTGAAAATTTTTCATTACTTTTCTTAGCGTTAGATGTAACACTACCTTAACAAATAATAAAAACTGTAAGATATACAAATTGTTTTATGCCTGGATGGGTACACAGCGACTCTTTTGTTTCCTAAGACTTCGTTCGGCAAAATGTGGGACCTTGTTGGGCGCCACTTTTAGCGAACAAAATGGCGCCCAAATAGGGCCCCAATACGTATTGAACGTGTCTGAACCTGATAAAATATTATTCATAACTTTAAGGAACTATTAGGTTATTTTTAGAACATAATAGAAAAAGCAATAAGTTAAATATTTGTAAAAGTAATAAAAAAACCTGAATAAAGCAAAATAAAAAAGTTATATTTAGCTCATCGAATATGACATATTTTGCTTATTTTCCCTAAGAACCAAATTATTTAAATTTTTTAATATTCTGGATCTAAAAATAAGAGTGGCACTTTCTTTAGATCTCTATGGTTCAGTTCCAGGTAAAAAATCAAGGCCTTTAATCAATATTAAATATTAATATTATTTATCTTTACACTACCTCCCACTGGGAGTTTAAGTATAAATTAAGAGATTTTAATTATTACTTATAAGCTTAAATACACCAAGTTCTGTACTTTCAGACATTATGCTATTAAATTAGTTATTTTTGTATTACTTTCACTTATCTGTTTGTAAGCCTAGGACTAGGAGTAATTAAAGATACATTGTTACGAAAGAGATGTGTTAATTCCCATCCAATCTATAGACTTCTCTGAAAAAAATTTGGCTCCCCTTTCCCATTCTTAGATTGATTTCCAAAGAGCGAGCTTAATAGAAATAATTTTCGCAAATTCTCCAGTGAATCCGCAAAATCAAGCGGCTTCTTAAGCCGATCTGACGCTAACAAGCTGCGCTCAGCTACCGATGTATAGTGAGCTGTCTTAAAAGCAAGCCATTGATACGTAATGGTCCCTTGACGGATTAATTTTTAATGAGCCAGTTAGGCAGAAATTAATGAGGCTGGGCGCAACAAACCGCCCACCCGGGGTTGACAGAGGTCCTTCCATGCCACCTCACGTGTCTGCTCGATAAATCATCATTGCCAAAAGCCAACGGCGAAACAAGGACAACAAGCACCACAATGAAATACAATTGCAATTTCCCGTGTCCGGCGCGAGTCCTTTCTGGCCGCTACTACCACCGTCACCTTCCTCTTCTTCCCCGTAAATCCTGACAAATGAGCGAAATTTCATAGCTCAGAGGATATTAACGTGTATTAGCGCGAGACGAAGGCGAATGCATTAAGTCAACTAACTGTGGTAAATAGAGGGGAATCAGCCAGAAGGCGATCCTTGCAGCATCAAATTTGCTGCTTCATTTATAAGGATTACAGTCCCAAACAGTGGAAACTCATAACAAAATTACTTGCAAGAAATGCAACAAGCTCAACTATAAGTAGAAGACACACTATACTATAACACTATATATACTTGTACCGCAGAGCATACACACACCCCCGTGAGGAGGGTGGAAAACAGGCGCCGTGACTGGCCAACTGGGTGAGCTGCCCTCATTGCCGGGGCAAACACGAAATATGCATTAGTTTTTCCGCTGTTGTTCACCATGATTACAACTTTTCTATTTTTTTTTGTTTTGCTGCTGCACATTTCGAGGGTTGACTCTAAGAGGCTTTTGAAAAGTCGGCCAAATCTATATTAAATAGGTTTTTGTGGGGTAAAGTATTCAAACATTAATTGAAATAATTGAAAGGACTTTTGAAGTGGTGGTATATTTCATGATAAAACGAGGTTTAATTTATAACTTACCTCTTTTATGTACAGAATCTTTTTTCTACAAAAAAATGTACTATTTTCAGTCTTATACTTAATTACTCTACTAGAGAGCTATAAGAAACCAGACTATCTGATTTTCTAACTATTTTTAAATCCTAAAATAAACTTAAATCTTTAATATAAGCCCATGTAGCCTCAGTAACCCCTGCCTTGACCTAACCCCAATGTGTCAATAGAGATTTCTAAACATATCATTCATTGAATCTACATACACCTTCGAAAGCAGAGTTCAAAAGTTACCAAAAATGTCACAAATCAGCAAGATTATACCCACATTCAAGTGTGTTCTCATTGGCCATGCCGGCTGTGGCAAGACTAGCCTTATTCAGAGCCATCTAACCGGAGCTTTTGACATGAACTACAAACCCACAAGAAGCGCTGAAGAGTGTCAGCTCACCTTTCACACCAGACGCGGTCCCATCTGCTTCAAAGTTTGGGAGAGCACCGGTCAGAAGGAGCACTATGCCGGAGCCGAATGTGCCATAATCATGTACGACATGTCCTCGAGGTCCAGCTATGATGCTGTCCCCAAGCTCTTCAGCGACCTGTCTAGCAACTGTGGCAATATCCCAGTGGCCATATGTGTCAACAAGTTTGACTTGCTTACGGCCAGTAGTCATATCCGGCACATGAATGAAGAGCTTGTAATCTCTGTAAAGCTAAGTTTAAACCTAGGAGGACCCTTCATCTACCTGGCGCAGAAGCTATTTGGGGATCCCCATCTGCTCCTGGTGCCGATGTTAGCTGAGAAGCCGCCCTATGCCCCGATCTCCAAGGAGCAGCGGCTGCGTTTATTACTAATGCAACTGCCCGAGCTACCCAAAGAGGATAATGACGATTATTATTACAATTTGTTAACAAAAGGCACAGAAAGAAACATCACATACTAAGCATAAAAGTTCTTAAAACCATCTGAAGCTTGAGAGTGAGCGGGTTTCTAACCGTTGACAAGTGATTCAGCCATTTCCCTAGAGGAACATATCGGAAGAAGAAAAAAACACAAACAGCATTTTTCGCCGACACCAAATTACTTTTAGTAGCTGCAGAGCTATTCTTTGAACCATTTAGCAATATCATAGAGACACAGAGAGAGGTGAATGTGAGCCGTAACTCCATTTAGCGTACTGAAAGTAGCTGCTTGTCAGGTGCTCTTCGGTTTTCCCCATTTGCGGTGGCACCATTAAAGTCAGCCAGGATGTCAGAACATGACGACGTCGGCGACGATGTCGCTCCCCGAGTTATTATAATTAAAGTCGAGGCGGTAGGAGTTTCGCTTTCTTCGCTTTGGCTTTATTGTTTCCTTTCTGGAGTTCTCTCTGTGAGATGTTATTTGAAATTTCGACGCGCAGTGTCTTTGTCGTTGCTTGTTTGTCGTCGGTTGTTTACTGCGGCAAGACAGCCACAAGAACAACAGGGTGTTTTGGGCCAGGACAACTCAACAGCTTGGCTGACAACGGAAACGGCAATGGCAACAGCAACGGGAAAGGCAACAAGCAACATCAACAGCAGCAGAAGGAGCAGCAGCCACTGCGTGCTATATGCCTTTTTAACTTGATTTAATGAGTGCAGGGAAAGACATCAACAAGAAAAATGAAATAACTGTCATTGAAGACATGAAAAAGGGAGTCCAGATGGGGGATAGACAACGTTTCTTCGCTCCGAAACTGGGATGAGTTGAGCTGATGGAGTGGAGTGCGAGGCTGTGCTACTTAACTGGGACGTAAGGGGTCGGTCTGCTTTTACAGTCCTGTGTCCTGGGTGTGGCAGGGCGCAATTATGCAGCAAATTAACGCTTTATATTTATTAAAAGGAAACCCAAGGAAATGGGCTTGGGCGTGGCTTTCAAAAAAAAAAAAGAAAGAAAGAAAAACAGGGGATGAATGACTCCTTGAGTATACATTTTCCTTGACAATTGACGAATAATACTGAGGGAATCGTGGAAAGCCTATTCTTATATCAGTTTCCTCATTGACCAATAAGGAAATTAAAATCCATGTTTATTAATATTTATGGTGCCGTTTAACAGGGAAAGTTACTCAAAGAAAAGACTGTAATTTCCTGCCATTTTTTGTGTACTTTAAAATATCGTTATCAATAGATCCGGGATTTCATGTTGCTTATGTTTTTGCATAAAATCCCAGGCTTTGTTATCAGCATAATATCATAGATATATTTTTGTGGGAATATTTTAAACAAATTTAAAGTAAATTTCAGTCTTTAAAAAGAAACTCAACAAATTAATATTTATATTTTATAGTTGTCATGTAAATATGGTCTATTTTAATGAAGATATAATTTTAAACACAGCTCTTGAGCAGGTCTTCTGACATGTACAGTTTATTTACAGCACTTTTTATAACCCAATATTTTAATCACAAAACATTAATATAACACTCCGTTTAGTCAACCCTTTTCAGTCTATATTTATCGTTTAGTTTACATAGTTCTTATCCATAACAAGTATTTCACAAAATTGCACAATGTCACATTTCCACATTATTACATTATGGCACACAGGCCACACTCCTCCATCACACAACAGGCGCCTAGTAGCATGCAGCACTCGGCATCGCTGGGTCCTGCCGGTGGTCCTGGCTGATTGTAGGTGGGTTGCTCCACCACCACAACGGGTTGATTGTAGACCGGCGCTGGCATTATCACCTCCACGGGTGGTGGTGGTCCCACCACGTTTATCACCTCCACGGGAGGCTGATAGTAGGGATCGATTACGTCCACCTGGTAGCCTGCGTTGTACATCCTAGATCCTTGAGCTCCGATTTATTTATATATATTTTTTTTAGTTGAGTTGCTAGGTTAATAGCTTGTAGTTAGTGACTACTAAAAATCGAAACTAAGTGAACGCGGCTCGGTGACGCGCCTTTAACTGAAACATGGAACGCAAATGGCTGGCTGGCAATATCTTACTCATTATTATCTAAAGCCGGCGGGAATTTGATCAATGAGCTGCCCTGATTACAAATAGTGTGTACACGCAAATAACATTGAAGAAAACCAAGCCCAGAACAGTGGGACAATTATAAGGACTTGAAAATATTAAACTTGAAATAATAATAAGATTTTGTAATATTTGTATTTAAAAATAGAAAATAAAACCATTATAAGAACAACAAACTAAAGCTTTAAGTTAAATGCAAAGCATATATAGATAATTATATTAATTATATTATATTAGATAAGCTAGTGTATACGATTTTCTATATACTTTCCAGATAATGTTCAGCATAAACCAGCGTAAAAGCTTCCGTAAAGGCCTAATACTGGTTTCTCCAAAAATTCATTGAGAGAAGTATTTAAAACAGGTTTAAAAACTAAAACACCTTAATAGAACTTCAATTTAAAGTTGCCACTACGATTTATTTAAACATTTCCTCTAAACTAAGTAGAAGTGAATCACAAACTGAATAGTTTTCAGATATCTGCCCCACTGTTTTCCGACTGGCGTATCACGTTGCGTATGAGTAATATTGTTTGGGCTTTAGATAAACATTTTGGCCAAGAAACACACAGAGAGAGAGAGAGCGAGTTCGGGCCAAAAAATTATGTTAAATGAGCAGGCAGCAGACGCACTCGCATTCGGAGTAGCACTCGGCGTGGCACACTCCCTCTCTCTGTGCCCAATTTGAAGGACCCTCGTCAAAATATATATATTTGGGGCGAGAACTCTGGCACTGCGGTTGCAATTCAAGCGCCAAGAGTCATAAAATCCTTTATCAAATGAGAGCAGCAGGCCCATGGAGCGGCATGGAGTTGGCTTCCCAACACTCTTGACACATTTTCCGCTTTTATTGGCAAATTGAGAAACATATAAATAATAACTTGGAATGTGAACTAACTTTTGGAATGATGTGGTGAGCATTTCGCAGCCCAAAAGGATTGACCTTTGCCCCCGACTTTGCTTCCCCCTTTTTTGTGGCCGCCATAAAACTACAAACATTTTTTTTTCTTGTGGTATGTTATTAAATTTGGCTTTTTATTATTATGTGGCATTGAGATTTATGTAAGACAATATGTTACCAGCGAGCCCCCGCCGAATAGCCAGGACAAAGTGTTATTTACAACGGAATCGTAAAATTTTATTGCACGAAAAAACTGTGTGAATTGTTGTTGTTGTTAAGTGTGTGTGTGTGGGCCGTAGACATAGAAAGTTAATTTAACGTAACGCATTAAGAGCCTCCTTCCCTTCGTCCTTTGTTTCTAGTCAACTTTTCTTCACATGATTGTACAGCAGCAACAGCAATCGCCGCACTGCATGCAGCAGGGGCAGCAGGGACAGCAGCAGCAGCCTTTGTCATGTGGCGGAGGAGGAGGAGGTGGCTGAACGATGACAGTGGTTCCTGGTTGGGGAGGCACTTGTACCACCTCGACGCGAGTTCTGTGATCCATCTCGTTTGCTGGGGGTAAATGTGGTATATATGGAGTAAAGCCGACTTGTTGCACCGCACGCGTCTCGTTGGGCACTGGACTTGCTGCTTGGATTGTGTTATTATAGTCGCCGTCCCGCCAATCTCAGCCTATTACGCGGCGAGTCTTATCTGTAGATAAAAGCTACAGTGTTACCCCTTATCAGGTACTGGCTATTTGTGTAAAGTACCCCTGCAATTCGCTGGGGTCTCACCTTGGCTGTCTCACCAATATTTTAATAATGGTTTGAAAGGGAGTCGTATAAAATCAATCGATGATTTATTGGAGTGTGTTTCTTTGAGTTTACAAGGAAATGCCAGAGTTCAGATACCATTTTACATAAAAAGATTAAAGAAAGGACAGATAAGATACCGATAAACCTTATCTTCTTGGGCTTATTTGGTTATCTCAGTCTCATTCTTTAAGATTTCTTATTGCATTTCTATATATTAAAGAGGCCTTGAACCCTCATCCTAATCTTGATTTAATTTCATATAAATAAATTTATATATAGTATTATTTATTTATCCCATTATGCCGCTCTATTTGCATTTCAATTTCGCATTAATTTTAAGTGGAATTCCCCCTTTAATTACACCCTAAGCCCTGTGGACTCACTCTTCCATGGCGCTATCAATAGAATGACTCACATTACAGCAACTATCTGTGGTAAGTTGAATCGCTCTAATGTCGCATAATACCAAATGGGGCAGCTAATTATATGTGCCACCTTATCTGAGCCCTTAAAACTATATCCGAGTACGCATTTTGCATTCGAAACCAGCCATCCAAGTGCCATCAACGGCATCACCATCAGTGGCCACATCAATTTCGGGCCGAATAGTTCCTCGTTTGCTATCATAAAGCGGGGATCTCAATTAAAAATTTCACCCAACACCAGGCAGGGGCGTTACCTTGCTGAAATTAATAAAAATATATATATGGATATATATATTTTTGAGCGCCCTTCGTGCAATGGCGATGATAATTAGTGTACGTGATTCTATTTACTTCGACTGGGGCCGCAACCGAACCTCGATGAATCAAACCCAGAAACATCCCCTAGACCCTCCGTCAGTTTGGGAAAAGGGGTCCATCCGGGTCCTTTAAGCCAAGGGAATGTCCTGTGTGTAATATGATATGCGCGTAAAAAATATAGTACGTGTGTGCGTGACAATGGCAACAACGTGCGGCAGATCCCCAAAAGGACGAATAGGGGGGTTTGGGTGTCAAAAATGAAACTACGCCTGCTTGGAATTTTAAAATAACCAAATGAGTTTTTGCTTGATGAAAATAAGCAACAACAATAAGGGAAATAGAGAGAATAGCAGAGGCAGCAGCAGTAGAAGCTGAAGCAACAGCGGAGCCCATAAATATTTATAAACTTTCCCCCTGTCTTATAAATACAGGGTCATTAGTTGGCCCGCACACCTTTCACCGGGGATAGCCGGGATCCACGCTCACCTCGAGGACAATAAAAACGAACTAGGCGGCAATTTGAATTCCTCTTCTCTATATAAATAGGCGACTAAGTGAGACGTTAGTATCCTCTGACTGCTGGCAGACTATAACTAAAGGGTTAATGGGGTTCAGGCTGATTTATTGGTTGGGAAAAGCTTTGACCTGGGAAATCGGAATTTTTGTATGGCAATTTTGGATTTTTGGGAGTTACTGTAAGTCAGAAAATGTAGAAAAATATTTATTAATATTGATTAAGCTTAATTTTATCAAGATATTAAATAAATTTTAAAAATTCATCTTGATTCCCAGAAATTTATAAGATTTTACTATTTTTCTTTGAACGAATTTAAGTTAAATATATATTTAGTTTATTAATTAAATTAGATATTATTTGTTATTTAAATTAAATATTAATAATACAAATAAAAACTTAAAGAAAGAATTGTATAAATAAATATAAATTAGTATTTATTAATTTAACGAACCTCAGAAAAAGTTTTTCAAACCAACTTAAAAATATCAACATAGAGTATACGCAGCGTGGGCCAATTTCAAATGTTTTATAAACAGAGGTCAGGACCAAGCCTATCAGGGTTTTGTATTTATTTTATATAAACACACATGCACATACATATAATATATACACAATATATATACAAAAAAATGATAAAGCAAAATGGCGAAAAGTGGCAGTAAAAAATAAAATGCGCTGCCGCAAAAGTGCCATTTGTGGCATAAACACATGCGCGCCAAAAACTTTGATAAGACAAAAGCCGAGCGAGGCCACCGCCGAATCAGGTGGTGGTGGCTGGGGGGTGGTTGGGTGGCAGGGTTACCAGGTGGAAGGCCGAAAACTTTGGCAAACTGTGGCACAGGCGACACAGGCGGTGGAAAGGCCAGAGAGTGGAAATGTCCCAAGAATGAACTTCGTCGTTGGCGGGAACCGCCGCAGTGTGCCACTAAATGCTGCCACTAAATGTGTGCCAAGTATTATTGCAGGTGCCAGGTGGCAGGTGCCTATCTGCACACGTGTGGGTGTGCGTGTGTTTGTGGGAGGGGATATACGGGTGTGCGTTGTATTCTTTGCCAAAATTGCCCAAGGAACTGGCGCCTCCTTGAGGCGCCCAGGACTCGCATAAAATTAGCACAATAAAAACACATAAATGCGGCACAAAAACATGAAAATCCACTTGTTATAATTTAATCGAGTTGATAGAATTTTTACGACACCTTTCGCCAGGTAGACGCGAGGGAGGCTTTGCCTTAAAATGTGGGACAAAATAAAAGTTTTAATCACACGTCGCCGCTTTATAGCCGGCCATGAAGATAGCAAATGCATTACCAACTTTGCTCCGGATAAACTTTATTTTAACCAAAATAAAAATAAAAAAATATAAAGAAAAGGCCAAGTGAAATCACTTAGGTTTTATGCGAGTCCAAGACACTGTGAATTTTAATGAGGCAGGGAAAGGTAATGCCTTTGTTTGCTGTTAAAAAAAAACCAAAACTACGTTTAAGTACCTATAAAAGAATATATATTAATGTATTTATTCTATTAATAGTTTTTATATATAGATTACTCTTTTTCTGTATTATTTTACTTGTATTTTAAACAATATAATTTACCCCAAAAGTTACTTTTTATTTCTCCTCAACTTGTTCACCAGTAACTACCCCAGTAACTATGTCCTGAAACACTTGATTTTATTACTGTTCGGACGAGAGTTTTGAACTATTTCCAGGATTATTTACACAACTGTTTGTAAACGTGGCCACAAGTTACGGTGTGACCCCATATTATTGCAGTGGCCCTTCGTGTGTGGCAAATGGATGTGGCAAGTGGCTGGGCGTTTGCGTTTCCTCTTCAACTTCGAATTCTGTCACACTTCTAATAAGCGCTTAAAAGCCACGCAAGGCGGCTATCCAAAACCTGTGATTAAAAGGAAAAATTAAAGGGCGGAGTTGAGCGGAAAACCTCTGTGGAAATTCGACCGCAAGGCGAGTGACAGAAGTGGCACAGCACAACCGATAATTGTGCATGTGCCCAGTGGCAGCCGAGCGAAAGAAATCACTTAAAAACTCTTACACACACTCGCACCTATAAATTATGCTTCACACCCAGGCTCAAGTGGGAGGGAGTCCTAACAATGAAATTAAAGCCGCCACAAAGGCCAGTGATAAGCAGGGAGGAAGGGAGGTAGGGTGGGTGGCCAACTCAACGCGATCATAAATCTAATGTGTAATAAATTTAAACAGCGAAATCATGCAAAAAGCAAAGGCAGGTCGTCCTGCGGCTAAGCTCACGCACAGGACTCTATATTTTTTTGTGTGCTGGGTGTTTGCTCTCGCCACGAAGGACCCGACAATGACTACACTTTAGCGGCAAATTTGTGCGCATTGTCGCCGTATTATTTGCTATTATTTATGCCTTTTCCACTATTTACTTCCTTTCTTAGCGCCCGCCACGCCATTTTCAGTGGTTGGAGTAAGGGAGTAGTGGCGGCGGTATGCAAAAGTGGCCACTCCTTGGCCAGGACAAAAACCTACACTCCCAGGATCAAAATGCACTTCAATGAATGGGCTTGAAGTATATATGGAAATTTAATTCTTAGTAATATTATGTGACCTGTAAGATTGGTGAGAGGTTGCATTTTTATTGTAGAATAACTCTCATGTTTATCATTCAATTTTATTTAAATTTTAGGGAAAACTTCTTTTGACATATGCTATTATATATCTATATTTCATATATTTTATAAATTTTAACTAAATTTTTTTTCCGTGTAATAAAACCACAGGCAATTCTTGCTGCCTGACACTTATGGCGTGCTAAGCATTTGCGCTTGGAGAGCCTTGCGTGGATTTTAAACATTTTCACACAACATTCTCATATTTAGACGTCGCCCATCACAGCCAGTGAGCCAGCCGCAGCCCATCGGGAAAGTGGAAAACCGGCCGCTGTTGGCAGTTTTCCCTCCTTTTTGCCAAGCGGCGATAATGTAAGCCCCTTTTAAGCCCGAAATAAAGGACGCGAAAAGCGGACGCGAATGCGACCGCACCAAACACACACAACACACACAGCACACAACATGCAACGGCACACGCGACCCCAAACGAAAATCTGTGAAATGTAATTGTTACCATGAAAGCACAAACCCCATATCACGACCTTCCCCCTCAGCCCCCATCCGCCTTTTTTGAGGGCATTTTAAGTAAGTTTCTCAGTTTGATAATCGGCGGGCCTCAGCCGCCAGCGCTGCCTTGGCTGATATACAAATTGGCTTTCGCAATGACTTTATATATTTTACGAGCTGCGGTCCTTTTCCGGGGAACGTGTCCTTTCCCTTTTTCTTCGTTGCGCCCTGTGAAAATTCGCATGTGAGCCGCCCCACTGATGCGATTATAAAGGGAAACTGATGCAGATAAAATTAATTGAATTCAAAAAGCCAAAGCATTGGTCTTACTCCTGCCAAGTCGTGGAGGGTTTTCCATTTTCTAGCAAAGTGCCTGCTGCCGCCTGCACTTGCCTGAAACTGGAACTGTGGGTTGTGGCATTTTCCCCCAATAGTTTTCTGGGTCAAGTAAATAGTTGTTACATCACACGTGACCACGAGTGGTTTATAATCAGGAATTAGACTCAAGTGGTTACACTTGCCTTGAGATTTAAGACATATACGTATCTTTCTGAAAATATTTAAACTCAGTTCTGTGGAAATTTTTTTGAGAATGTTGTTCAGGCGAAAAACAATAAACTCAATATTCGTGGAACCTTTCAAACATTTTTGTCTAGAATTCTGGCGAATAATAATGATCGATTGAGAGCTCTCCAAAAAACCCCGAATTCCTTATAATTTTTGGTTTACTTCTTATCTCTTGATGGCCATATAAAAGAAACATAATAATAGAACGCACCTTAGTATAGATAGACTTTAAAAATAAAATGCCTCAGTTGCTTATCTTTCAGAGTGGACCTTAGAGGGGTTTTCCGTGTTTTATCTGCCATGACTAACCCTGCTTTTGTTATTTACAAGGTCTTACTCATCGCGAGGGTCATAATATTATTTCCATGTTTGTGCCAGCATTCAGGTCTATCGATTAGCAAGTCATATAAAACAGATTAGATAGGAGAGTTATCTATATAGAAGTGCGACTCGATAAGATGTGTGCGCGACCAATTGGGATTTAGTACAACCAGAGACTTGCTTCACTTTGCACGTGAGAGACGGAACTTATACGAAATATTTAAAAAATGCCACCGCCACATGGAGGACCTGGAGGACATGGGCATGGCCATGGTCATGGACATGGAGGGCCACCCCATCATGGAGGACACCATGGCGGACCACCGCACCATCACGGACCGCCACATCATCATCACCACCATGGTCCGCGACGACCCTGCTGCCTTTGCTGCACAATTTCATAAGAATTTAACAAGGAATTTACCCGATATATAACCGGATTTAAATAGTTTTAAGGATTAACGTGAAATAAATACGAAATGCGCCTCAGGAGATGTCTGTGAATGCGTGTGGGAAACGGGTTAATAAGCCGCCTAATTAGTGTAATCGAGTGCCTCGAGTGCTGAGCAATTAATGGGGCTAGCTAATCATTATGTGTCACCTCAGAACGCTTTAAAACCTCAAAAGCCGCCGTCACACGGCGGTTTGCTTTCCGAATGCGAATGTCCTATCAGTGTGTCCTGCCTGTGTGTGTGGTGTGTGTGTGTTTCCTTGCGTGACATGGCCATTGTGCGAGTGCGTGTGGGAGGAGTTCGAGTATGTGTGTGCGACTCCAGGACCTTTACACACACGCACAACCACGGGACTCTCGACTGGACTCTAATTTATAGCAGCCAAGTGGATGCCGAAGACCAGAAGACATACAAGTGCCATAAATTCCGGCAGGGCAACACATTATTTATACTGTCAACCGGTCCATATTTCGGATGGGAAATACTCCATCGCAAAAGGCCTAACCATAAATAAGTGCATTTCGCAGCAGCTTCGTTTTCAGCTTCAGCGAAAATAAGTCTTCATTAGCGGTTAAAAGGCTGACTGTTTGACCCACAAAGGACTTGGCTGTATGCCCCATTGAGAGCTACTGTCGCCCAGCCGCAGTAAAACGGCAAAACAGCAAAAGCAGCCGCAGCCTTAAAGCCGGAAATTCCCAAGCCCAACAAACAGGCAACTGAAAGGAAAATGCTTAAAGTTCAAATTAAGCACAACAGCTGGCGAAAAATTGAATTGAAAGGAGCAGGAGCAGGAGCCGGAGCAGAGCGGCAATAACAACAAGGAGAAAAGCAACAAAGAGCCGCTTCTCCCAGTCACCCAGCAGACCTCACCCTCACACCCATTGCCAAAAACCCCACCTAACCTCCCTAACCTCCATTTTCGGCCATTCCATAACCCCGAGCCCCGAAAACTCAACTCAACCCAAGGCATTTACACAACACACACACAACCACACACATGGAGGACACACAGGAAAACCCTGAAAGAAAAACCGAAGCACGCTTTCGTGCCATCAGCTGGCCGTGTAAGAGAGTTTCTTTGAGAGAATCGGGAATTTCTCTGCTTCTCTGAAGCACACACTGGCGCCACTTTTTCCCGAGTGTTCAGTTATGGTACTTAGCCGCGCAGGCGCTGGCATATTGAGTGAAAATTGGGAAAAATCCAGAGAGAGAGCCAAATCGAAGGAACCTCGGTTAGTGCTTCGAACAATGCTCAAGGGTCTGGATGTCAATAGTTACCATTTTGATTTAGCCTTGGTTTCGCCCCGAACACCGAAATAGGCCGTAAAATTGACGGCCTGAAATCAACCCGAATGCGTTTACGAATTTTTACTGTTCTGCCAGCCAGAGTTATGGCCCAAACTTTGTTTTTGATAAGTGCTTTGATTAGGTTAATGGCAATGGTTTTGGTACAATTAAACGTTTTATGGCACAAGTACTAATAGGGAGTTATTATTGGAATATTAAAGTTAAAAGAAGGATTTTTTTTGTGATAAACTTCAATTTTATTTTGGCAAAAGGATCACGGGAGAGCTGTCTGCTAAACGGATTAAATCAGATTTATTTGCGAGGCTTGATTCGTTATCTCTTACCTTTGAAATTATGAAATATTTTAGGGGCTTAAATTTAGAAGGATTAAAACGATGATAGGTGTAGACTCTACACTGTAGAGCTTGTATATAATATTAAAATGTAGATATACATATATAAAAAGCTTAAATAAATTCCTAAAAAACTATAAAACAGATAAATATTACTTTTTAATAACACTGAAGTCGTTATGAGCTTTGCCTTGCTTATTTATTATCTGATTTCTTGAACTATTTAAACTTAATCTTAAAATAATTTCAGATAAGTCTTCTTAAAGTTGAAATCAAAAATACAAAGCAAAGTCATAAATATCAGATTTCTTAAAAAAGAATTAAAATGTATTTTATATGTATTTAGAAAATGTTCTCTTTTGGTATTCTTTTTCATATTGATATCTTTCACATTTCCTTCTCAATATTAGTTGCATTTTAAATCACTTAGAACAATCAACTTAAAGGACCTTAATTCGTCAACACCTGAAATCATTTTTCAAAATGGTTGAGGAGACATTGCAAAAATGCCTCTGGTTGCCGCTTGTGTACAATTTCCTGGCTTTATTTATTCAGCATTCTTGATTGTTTTTTGCCTTTCCTGCTTCATTTCCTGAGCACTCTACTACTCCTCTTCCTCCGCACTCACAATGATGCAAAGTGGCTGGCCCAAAGTCCTGGCATTATCCCGAAGTGTGTAATTACGTATGCTCCCAAGTGGGCCGGGTAGGGGGCGTGGCGCATATAGTAGTTACCAAGCAGTTGCAGTGCATAAATTATGTTAGGCCAAAGTGCAAGCAAAGTTATGTACCAGACGGACTGGGTTTGTTAGAAAGATTAACGCCTTCGTTTTGTTTTTTTTTTTCATGTTTTTTGTATGCTTTTTATGCTTATAACGTAACACATACACATACCCTAGGAGCCTTATGCCACTAAGCCGTCTGCGAGGAGCAGGAAAAACAAACTGCAACGGAAGCTGCACCTCATCGCCATGGCTTCCCCCGCACTTCCGCCAGCAGCGGCTGTGTCACTTTCGGGCAACTGTTTCATGGCGGCCACTTCAGTGCCAACTACAGTGACAATAATAAGCGCCACCAAAGCTCCTACGCGAGAAAACAGTGAGAAAAAGGGGAGAGGTATTTAAAATTATAAATAAATTACAATTTATTTTATTTCCTTTATGTATATAAAAGGTTTTTTGCTATTTCTTTGTGAAATAATGTAACTTTTAAATCATTTTTAATAAGGAAACATTAAACAACTTATTAGACATTAAGGGTATTGCTTGTTTACGCCATTAAAAATGTAAATAAATATTTAATAAAATAAATAAATAATTGAAAAGTTTTCTTTAAATAAACTTAATTAACAAAATTTAAACTGAAAAAAAAATGGCTTAAAGAGAAGTCAAGCCAAAAGAATTTGAATGAATATTTATTAAAATAAGTAAATAATTTAAAAATGTCCCTTAAATGAACCTATAACAATACCTTTCCTTATTATATTAATGTAAATATATGATTACTAATATATCCCGAAATATATATAGAAAAACTTTACTTTTCAGGATTTGATTAAAGCTTAAAATGAAGTAAATTTTTCTTTCAGTGCCTAAAGCTCAGGATAAGGTGCGAAAGCGAGTACTCGGGTGTAAGTGTGTGTATCTCTGTTAATGATAATGATGACAGTCTGTCGCCGACTGTGCGCCACAGTCTTGCTGCTGCACTTGCTCTTTATGCTGACGCTGTAGGACTCTCGGCGCGCTAGTTAAAGTTTTAATTTGGCATATTATAGTGGCTGAAGTGGCGCAGCAGGCGCTCGTTAAATATGCCCACAGAACACATGGAATTAGAGCCACAAAACACTGTGCACTGTGCACTGTGCGATGTATAAAAAGGTAGCGCCGGGTACTGCGACTTATGGCATTGAACTTAGCCCAAAGGAAGGGGTCCTTGGGAGATGAGTTCTGCGGCCTCGAGTGGTTGTATCGACATCCTTGAGGGGCTTAAAATGAATAGTTGAAGTGTGCACCTAAAGCTGGCGGATGCCACTGCAGGCAGCCAGTATTTTACAGGGATCATAGGGAGTTAGGAAATTAATTGTAAGACTGATTAGAGATATAAGATAAGTGTGGAAAATGAATTTTTATTTTATTTTTTAAAGGTAATAGAAGATTTTTTAAAATATTTGATTATTTCTAAGATAAGAAACCCTGCAAATGAAAGAAATTTACAAAAGAAAAAACTGCAGGAAAATTATGAAGAGTAAACAATTAAAATTCCATTAAATATATTTTTGAGTTACTTATGTTGCATATTAAACTATTTCTAAATTATTATTTAGTATTCTGATTAATGTTTACCTTTAACAAATTTTTCCTTAATTAGTAAAACCTAATTAAAAGCAATAAACATTTATCTTCTTTCGTTTATTTTTAAATAACAAACATTATCTGAACTTAAACCCCTGAACTTGCCAGATAAGATATATGGAGAGCAACGCGTTCAGATTGTTTTGTTTATCGAGCTATAATGCCCTGGGATTCCCTCATTTCAAAGTAGTTAATGTGAATTAAATTTTATTGCTGGCCATAAAAACTAAAAAAAAGCACACAAACAACTGTAAGTGAGTTGCAATCGGTACATAGAGATATAGCCGAAATCAAACTCAAAGTCCAGACTGACTATTAAGGCCAGTTCTGCGGCTACCGAGCATTTCACATGCTTTAAGCCATTTAGCAAATTATTCGCAACGTGCCTCAAACTCGACCCTTGAATATCAAACAGCTGAAAGGAATGAGAAAAAGAACAGACAGCCATCGGAGGGCGAATGGAAATTTTTTGGCAAAGCATTTCCAATTCAATCAAACGCCCCCACACACGCTCGCACACACATGTTGGCATTTAAATAAAAATAAACAAGGCAAAGGAATACTTTGAAACACTTTTAAGCATCATTACATTAGCAAATTTCCAGCGATTCCGGGTGGATAGGGTGATTTCGATTGAGACGATGGATCCCTGGGATTTCGATGAAAGGACTTGCGTCTGGGCGTGTGTGCGCTATGTGGGCGTGGGCGTGGCCGTGGCAATAACAAAGCACACATTGTAGCGCAACGCAAAGTTGGCTCACTTCCGCTTCCTCTCTCTCTCTCTTTTTGGCATTTTCTAATTTCCATTCGCCCGAATCGTGGGAAATGTAATTATGGCCAAAAGAACCCCAAGAACTGACAGAACCCGCTGCCAACGTTGGCCAGCTTTTTGGTGTAATTGTCGTTATAATAAATAACTTCAACTGTCCGACACTTGACACTTGACATCAACTGCAACGGAAGCGGCAACAGGAGCGGCAAAAAGAAAATCCCCCAGCTCGGCCACGGGATGGGTGCAAGTGCATGCAAAGTGCCAGAAAAACATTCGCCATTGCCGCATATTTCAAATGCGGACACATGTAAAAATGCTGAAGCGCTGATAAGGACATTAACATTTGGCCAAACACATAGACACGCGGCCAGAAACGTGGCAGGAGGAGGGAGGGTTTCCTTCCGCATATGCGAAACATCAGCAACAAGAACAGCAACACAACAAACAAACAAAAAAAAATACGGGAAAACCTTCACCTCGTCGCTTTTGACACGCAAATTTATAACGGCAAAGGCGGCAACAAAAACTTGTTGTGGCCAAAACATACAGAAAGCTGCACGCGGAAAAATAAAATCAGTATCTTGTTTTTTAAAAAAATGTTAAAAACATTTTGTTTTCCATATATTATACATTGAAAATGTTTCCAAAACGAAAATGAGCGAGCAAACAGGAGAACGAGCGAGTATTCAAAGATCAATCAAAGGCGAGAGGAGATCAACGAGTGGAGATGACAAGTCTGAGAGAACAAATGGGCGAGTAAAAGAAGATCAAGATGACATGGAAAAACGACTAGCTTGGACGACGGAACAGAGAAACAGCGAGAAGCAGTTTGAAATCAACGAGTGCGAATAAGCAACGAAAGAGATTCTTTCGTGTTTTGATTACTAATTTCAAGTATAAATATTTTCTGTATAAATAAACGAAAATAAATATATTTAAAAATATTTTTTTTTTAAATATAATAAATTTTGCAAATTCCTAAATCATTTTTCCAAGTGCCTTAAACCCAAAAACAACCTCCAATCCGCCGTGAAAATAAAGGAAGGCACAAATTTTGAACGCATACAAATGCAATTTAAATTTACTTATTTGGAACCCCTGGGAATTTCAAATTATTTGCCTTTTCACGCAAATTTAGCGACCATTTTTCTAACAGAAATAAAACTCAGACAGGTGGGCCTCCGTCAGCGAGGAGGAGGACTTTGCATAGTTGGGGGTACATCCCCACCCACTGGACATGTGTACACGGGCTGATTCTTGGGCGCAACTTTTTCCAGCTCGGCTTTACTTTTTTTTCGTGCTCTTCAACGGGAGGGGGTCGATTAGAAAATGCTTTTTCCCCCGAAAGAAAGTTACCCAAAAGGCTCTGACAAATGCTCTTTGGCCAGCATGTTGTTGCTTCTGCGGTGATTAATGACGTCGAAAGCCGAAAGCAGGATCTGCTCTGCGGGGATGCCGTGGCAGCTTAATTTAAAATGAAAATTGTACTTAATTTCTAGCTGAAGGGGGGCTTGTACAGGCAACTTGCTAGACTGATTATGCCCTTCATGGTTTTGCTTTGTGCCCTATAGGGAAAGCCATCCCTATGTCAGGCTTGGTTCATTAGAAATGAGCTAACACAAATATTACATTTTTGTTTAATGAATTCCGTAAACTTTTTGGCGAAAAAAAAAATGTTTATGCATTTTGAGAAATTAATCCTGTCTGAAAATATATTTATGAATGACAAGCTTCAACAAGTCAGGCAGAAAATTAATTCTGGGAATAAACACCCCCATATTTACATTGAGATTGTCCGGTTGTCTTAATAAAATAAAGGAATTTAAGAGGATTAAAGCTATTATGAACATTAATGCAACAAACAATTTGTTTTAATTTAGAAAAACATAATACAATGAAGCCTATGAACCCTATTAATTTGTACCTAAGCACAAGCAGGAAGCTAATAATATTGAGCGACTTAAATAAATCAAAACCCTGCACATTCCAACCTGTGAATATATCCTTAAAAATCCTCTTTCATTAATTACCCCGACACATCAAAACGACGATAAAGTTTCCAGATTAAACTCGCTTGTTTTTCTTTTAAGCCAAATCATTCCACAGAGATGTGTGTGGGAGAGAGAGTTTATCATTCGAGTCGACTGACTGTCCCCACCACAAGCAAATTGAATTAAGATTACCACACAAGGATTTCAAAGCATTTGCGGAGAAGTCAAACAAGCTTTAGTTTATTATTATTATTGCGTCAGAGCGAAAAGTTTCAGCCACTCGGCGGCGGTGGTGGTTGGGAATGCTAGAGGAGGGGAAAACGTGGAGAAAACGTGGGTTGGAAAATTCTCTCAATCGCAATCTTATGGTTTATTTCTTTTGCACCAAAGCTACTTTATTTTGACAGCAGACAAACAAATGTCAGAATTGAAATTAAAAGGAAGGCAGCGACAGGCAGCAGCAGCAGCAGCAGCAGAAGTCTGTGGAAAACTTGTGAAAAACACGCCCGCCGACTCAAAGACGTAGACGAAGGTTTTTCCAAGGGCTGGAGAGGGTGGCGGAGCCCAGTGTGGCCGCAATACGCAGTTTCAATCAGAAACTCCGGATCCACAGCCCACGAATCCGACTCCGGACTCCAGACTCAAGACTTTAGACTCCGACACCGGCTCTGGTTCTGGCTGTGGCCACCCACACGCACTGCTCCACTGACTTCCCTGTGCATTCTCAAACCCAATCCCAAACCCAATCCCAATCCCTATCCCACTCGCCACTTGCTGTTTTCTTTTTTGTACATTTCACACAGCGTGAAATTTTCTAAATGTCATTTTGCTGTCATCTCGTGGATAATAAGATTACAACTACGCTGAAATAATAGGATTCAAATGAAAAAACTTTGCCGTCGTCGTCGCCTGTCGCCTTGGCGCGTCTCAACTTTCAATACGCACCGAGAGATATATATCTCTGGATTCTGATTCAACATGGGTACAGTGGTCTAAATGGAAGAAAGATTAATCTGAGGTGGGTTTGTCTAAAAATAAAATACAGATAATTAAAAGTTTGTTCTACAATACTGAGAAACAAACTTAAATAGAAATAAAATATTGATGATCAGAATCATAATAAAGTCTAGAGTTTCTTAGCAATCTTAGTTCACTGTAGGAAAACCCTATATAAATAATTGATTAGCTTTATTCATACAATTATTTTGACAAATATACATATTAGCATTAATTATATTTCTACAAAGATCATCATTACATCACCATAATAATTATCAGAATACCATTCCGTTTTCAAGCAATTATCTCTATGAATATCAGCACCTTTCTGTAGCATCTTTACAATATAAATCTCCTTAATCTTTTTACCTTTTTAAGTTACTCTTTGTGAGTACTATAAAAACACAAAATTTCCTACCTTTAATGATGACTAGCAGTATTTTTTTTTGCCGGCTTAGCCCACTGTAGGCTAGGGGGCGTTGTCGTCATTTGGTCTCTGGATTTGCCACCTGGAATGGGTCGCTGTGGAAAGTTTTTTTGATAGAGTGCCGCGATAATGAGTGAGCAAGCAGCCGCAACTCCAACTCCCTCGCCAGTTCCCACCTCCACTGCCACCTCTCATATCCATACCCATACCATCTCCTATCGCCATTTCCTCTGACAAAACCCAATCCATTGGCGATGGTAACTTGAGCGACCTATGATCTCGAGACCACTTGAGGCGTCGCTGTCTGTTCCACGTCTGCGTTCTATTTGTATAATTGATTCGATTCTCCCGATGGAGAAGGCGGTTTAATGAACCATGCTTTCGTGGCGACCATTACTTCAGATTGTCTGCGTGCCCTCGGGCCACAAATCGACGAAAGTACATACTTGCCAAGATGGCAAATAAAAAATATATATACATCGACGAGTATATAAAAACAAATCAAAAAGAAAAAAGAACCCAGCCTAGGCATAAAGAAAACGGGAGAAAAACAAAACGAAGACCAAAACAAAGTCCAAAACCTATCAGCTGGCCTAAGATGGATCACAGCCCGGGGCCATAGAGAGAAACCGGCTTTTATGGCCCACGAATCGGCTATAAAAGCTGCGATCGCGGCCCAAACCGGCATCAGAACTTCCCCAATCGTTCTAGCAAGTCATCAGCAGCAACATGAACTCCTACTTGGTGATCGCTTTGAGTGCTGTGCTCTTGGCCCTGGCCGTTGCCACGGTGAGTATCAGTCTAGATTCTAGTTAGAAGTCAAACTAACTCATCCTTTGATCCTTAGCCCATCGAGCTGAACGAGGATCAGAAGGCTTTGGCCAAGCAGCATGGCGAGCAGTGTGCCGCCGAGCTGAACCTCACCGAGGAGGAGAAGGCCAAGGTCAAGGCCAAGGACTTCAAGAACCCCACCGAGAACATCAAGTGCTTTGCCAACTGCTTCTTCGAGAAGGTCGGCACTTTGAAGGACGGCGAAATCCAGGAGGCTGTTGTCCTGGAGAAGCTGGGCGCCTTCATTGGTGAGGAGAAGACCAAGGCTGCTTTGGCCAAGTGCAAGTCCATCAAGGGCGAGAACAAGTGTGACACTGCCGTGAAGCTGCACGAGTGCTTCGAGGCCTTCAAGCCCGCCAAGGAGGTCAAGGCCTAAGGAGTTCGGTTGGCAGGAGTTTTGGCAAATTGTGATTTGATTCCTTTGGAAAATAATTTAAAGTTAAAGCCCATTAATATGATTAATTGAAATACACCCTTTGTCAGATGAAAGAAATAGTTTTATTTTGGTAAAGAGTAAAGCAAATTTTATATTTTCCGAAAGTTAATCCGATGCAATAAAAACTAAAAACCAGTAAAATATTATTGGTCAATATCATCAAAGTCGCTCAACATTGATTGAGCGGTGGACTCGGCTCTGCTACCTCGGCGAGACGCCGCCAAAGTGTTACGCTTGGTGATGGCATCCTGCATGTTGCACATTATACAGGTCTCCACAAAGTACTCGAGCTCTGAGTCTTCCAGAAGTCGGGCAATGGGCAAGGCGTCCTCCAAGGCCTCCTTGGTCTGCTCTAGCTTGTGCAGAATGGCATTGGCCTTGACTATCTGCACGACGCTCAGGAATTTCCACAGATTGCTATTGCAGTTTTGGCTTTCTAAAGGGGACACAAAATTAGATTCCAATTTATGGAATATATTGAATTACCCCTTATAGCCCGGCGAGCATTGAAGGTGCACTCGGAATGACGACCTTGGTCCAAGTGAGATTGAGCCAGCTGGTGCAGAAGATAACACTTTTCGATCGAGTACTTGGCAAAGACCATTCGTCTTTCCAGCCTGGCTGTGAGCTTTCTGCGGATTCAGATTATGAGTTGGTAATTTGGACTTTTAAGAAACATATCTTACTTGGCCCTGTTGGCTGCTGGATCGTTGGCATCAGGCTCCAAATGAGTGGAACGATCCCCAAAGACCAGGGAAACAAAGTCCTTAACCTTATCGGTGGGCATGCGCAGTAATCTGAGAATGGCCGAGCTTGAAGCCATGTTAAAGTTCTTTGGCACTCGAAGCTGCTCGGCCAGGGCCAAGGCCAAGGTGTTGTAAACCTCGTTAAGGAACTCGAACTTCCAACACATAACACGGGAGGTCTTCAAGACCACATAGTCGCCCATAATCTCCTCTACGTACTTGGTCAATAGCTATAAGTTTGGTGATAGTCTTGAAATAAAATGAAACTAATACCATTTTATGTTTCAAACTTACCTGAACCTTCTTAGCCTTTCGCAGAATTCGAATCTGTTTCAAAGCCATATTCATAGTGCGATGTGTCTGGTACTGTACGCGATACAGGTAAGCCTCCCTGTACCTCTCCGACATGGCTTTGTTGCGGTTCTTCAAGTAGTTGACCAAATACAAAGGACTGCGCGATTGCAGCATTTTCTGTGTACAGTAAAAATCCAATATTAATTTATGCTAAACAACCAATCACAGCGATCGAGTCTCACCATAAACTTGCGCACGATTTCGTATTGTTTCCGTGAGATATTGTACAGGAAGTAAGAGGACTCCTTGCACTGTGGCAACAGCAGGCTGGGGTTCTTGCACAGCATCTTCAGGAAGAGGACATCGATCCAGGAGTCATTTAAATACGACTGATGGAAAATGTTAAAGGCCCGCTTCCGGCGTGCAATCTCCATGGGCGACAACAACTCCTCCTCAACATCCTGGATACTCTGCACATCGCACTGACCCAGCTCCTTTAGGACCTTCCACAGCGGTCTGTTGTCCACCTTCAGCTTTTGTTTCATCAATTCATTCACAATGTTGGCCGTCTTTAGGTTTTTCGAAAAGAAATTCGTCATTGCCTCGCCGGTCACATCCTCGATAACGCCGTCCACCTAAGGAGGAGAATTCATTTGTAAAATTTATATTAAAAAGATTCTTCTTAATCTAGATATATATTTTCTACTAAATACTATTAACTTATAGAGATGAAAATCACTAAAAGGTTATTTTCTTTTTCTTTCTTTCTTGGTTTTTCTTTTAATTAATTTAAAATTAATACTTGAAACTTACCACTACCACACGCTGCTCGAAGCTCTTTCTCTTGTTTCCGGTAAAAACGCGCATATTGTTGTGCAATGCCGCCTTACTGTTCTCAAACTGGTTCAATTCATAAAGGACATCGCAAATGTCCAGCTGAATAACGGCCTTTTCCTCACCGTCAGCCTGGCGGGCCAGTTCTGCAAGAAGGACATAACTATCATTATTTAATCACCAAAAAACAGAGCTTAAACAAGTCAAATTCTATATTTTATAATAGGAATTTTTTAACTATTAAAAATTCAATATTTTCTATTATCCTTACTATTAATTTTGTGAAAAAAAAAACTCACTTGCAGCATCGCGACTGTCCTGCAAGGCTCCGTCCATCTGAGCCGCCTTCCGTTTGGTCTGGCATCTCTTGTAAAGGGTCATGTGATCGTTGGGCTCCAGGGCGAGGGCCTTGTTGAGATAGTGCAACGCGAAGTTCTCCCGTCGTCGGCGCGAGTAATAGGTGCCCCAATCCCGGTAGATGTCGTGAAGCACCTCATCCGGCCAATCTATCTTCATCCATTGCGGCACAGGTTCTTCCCCCTTTACCTTTGGTATCTCAACGATGGAAGTCATTTTGCCGTTTTAAATGCTTTGCATAACTAACTAAATTAGAGTTAAGTTAAATTCGAAATTATATAAATTATTAAAATATAATAAGATATTATAATTTTACTTACATATATCTCTTTTTGAGTTCTTGTCTTCCTAAGGTGTCAAATATGTAAAATGTTTGCTAAAATTGGAATATACAATAAATTTGACAAAGATTAAAATACAATGTGAATGGTACTGAGAGACGTTGATGTCTGATAAAAATAGATTGAAAGGGCAGAAGCTGAAAAAACATGGCTTGCTATTTTTGATCATTTTATTGTATTTGTTTACTTTTTTTATATATATATAAAATAAATTAGAATAAAAAAGAACTGCCATAGCATCCTTTAATTTTTTTGCTGAACTCTCTCGTTATCTCCCGCTCTCGCTCGTTCTCAGCATCGATTTATCTCGTTACTGTGCTTTATGATTTGTTGTTTTAATAATATTTTCTTAAATATTTTTCTTAATTATTTTTGTATGTTTGAAACAAGAACAAAAGAGGAAGCTAATTTCGGGAAACCAAACATGTCTTTATCGACACGGCTGTAAATGCTGATCAAGAATGTGTATGATTTCTCCTTCACTGCGTTGCAGGCTTGTGACTAATATTCCTAATATCCTGCAAGGGTATAAAAATAAAGTTTGGGGCAATATAGACTACACAGTGAAGTTAAGTGCTTGAGCCTTATAATCTCATAATTTTCTCACTCTCGCCTGTTTTCAGCTGGTCTATTTTTTTGTCTCGCTGTTTTTATGGTTATAATACTTACTCGTCGGGTATTTGCCGCATGCGTAAAATGGTCACTCCGCTCTTTTAATTGGAACACATCAAAAATCTTTATTTTTTCAAATATGATGCAAAAGGACATTGTAGGAGAAAATAAAATTTAACCATTAAATCCCTTTGACAACACACTTCTCGTAGTTGAAGACAAAGTCGCATGTGGCGGCTGATTTTGTGGCTGCGCAGCTGGTGAGCAGAGCCTTCAGCTTATCCGCTGGCAGGCTACTGAATCGGATCTGGGCAAACTTGAGGATCTTGTCGTTGTTCGGCTTATTGTCGTCGCCGATGAGTCCCAGTTTCTTGTAGACACAACTGTGATAGCACTTGACGGCCTCTGAGGGATTGGCCACCTCCTTGTCGGTGGTCAGCAGACTGGCATCGCTGGCGGCAATATTCAGCTCCTTGATGCAAGCCTGCTGCATCGACTTGTAGGCAGCTACTTCGGCAGCAGTCTGACCCTGTTTTGGATATCAAAATTCTCATGAAAGGATCAATCAGGAAGAATGTATACAAAAAACTTACAGCTGCCAATTCGCTCAAAGCGAACATGAGGATAACGACTACAATTAATCCGTTGACTTTCATTGCTGCAAAATTGTATTACACTGACATACTGAGCGGGTTAAAGCAGCTTAAATACTGGTGACATTTCAATAATTTTAGTCTAACTTTAATCAAATTATTATAATTAAGTTATTAAAATTCAATTACTTACATTATACAATTTATAAATAATTTTCAGTATAATAATTTGTTGAAGCAATTGGCTGCTTTTAACATTTTTGGCCAGCTGGATTTAAAAAATCCCCGCCCCCAGGTGATCATTCGGGTCAGTGAGCTATAATTTTCACCTCTTATTTATTCTATTTACTCAGTCTGGATTGCTTGTTATTTTATTAAATTTATTTCAAGCGGAAAATAAATGAGAAAAATGTCTAAGCTTGGAACTGATTTATATTAAAATTTCTTAAAGAATTATTAAACAATATTTAGAGAATTTTTAATCAATATTTTTTGGAAGATTTTAATAATATCCTTAATATATATTTATAAATAAAAAAATAAACTAATATATTTCATGAATTGAATTATAATTTGATCGGTTTTTGGTCGGAATTTTAAATTAATTAAATTAAATTAAATTAAATTTAAATTAATTGAGAAGTAAAGACAAAACCTCAAAGAAATTGAAAATATATAAAACAAAATACATACTAAAAAGAAACACAGCTTAAAATATAAAATTCATGTATTTATATGCCGTTTTACATATAAAGTAGTAACAATGACAAAATGTCAAAAGCAGCCGAAAATTATACCATAATTATTTCACATTTCTCTCAGTGAACCCGAGTGCCCAAAAGTGGGCTTTAATATTCAGAAAATTATTTCTCCAACCACATATTCTCTTATAAAAATTATTTAGATAATTTTACATTAAAAGCTTTCCATGTTCTATCACCAAAATAGTATATTTCATTGCTCTTCGATTTTTAATTTTACAATTTAATTTTTTTGTAACTCCTGAAAAGAATGCTATATAAACACACAAGATAAGATGGGAGGAAGCCCTGGGATACACACTCGCGTTCTACTCAGACTTGGTCGTGGTCACCGCCTCGCCGGAATGCTGGATGCCATCGATAAAGTCAGTGCCATCAGGACCCAGGCCGTCGCTCTCCGCCTCCGTCCGCTCGAGTATCTCACGGATGCGCTGCTCCGCCTCCAGCGTCTTGAGGTGATTGTAGCACAGGTGCAGCTTGTAGGCCGCCTCGCAGCGGGTCTTGCCCTGCAAATCGCTGCACTCCTTGATCTCGGCCTTCTCGTGCTGGATGATAGTCTGGACCTGGTTCTTGAAGGCCTCTTCCAGCAGCACATTGTAGCGATCCAAATCTAGGGTCTCATACAGGCAGCTCACGAAGCACTGCAGCGGCTCGTTATGCTTGAGATCGAGGAACGGCAGCTGGGCACCGCCGGGATAGTCCAAGTCTCCCAGGTTGTTTACCTCGCCCATGGACTGAGCTGGAGCGGGCACAACTTCGTTCTCATTGTTATAATCGTTGTTCATCAGGCTCATATGGAAGAGCTTCAGCTGCGACATGGAAATCTCCGTTTTGCGCATACAGGACCTCAGCATCTCTTGGCTGAGCTTGGGCTCGGTGCCATTGAGTGGATCCGGGGTGAGAGTGCGGGTCATAGACATGTTCAGCGAGACAGTAAGAGAGCGACCCTGTAAAGGTAAGTTTTTTATAATATTTATTTATTATAAAATGTATAAAATATATTACCCAAGCTAAGGGAAAGAGAGCACAGAGTGCCAGGCCCACTAAGGACATCCAATTGGTTTGAAGAGACATTAAAGCGAGATTTTCACTATCGATTGATCGATGCTTAAGTCTTAAAAAGTTCAGAACTATGGAGCCAGTCGCGGTTCCGCAAACCCCTTTTATAGATGCCAACTTCAGGATACGATCTCCTTTTTAATTGCTGTTTAATTGTTGTTCAAATCGATCGGAAAATGAGTGTTATGCCTGACTGGATATAAAACCATCAAGCGATCATGGTTGAGTTTCAGACCAAATAATGTGACACGGCTCAGTGCATTGCCAAAAACATTTGCAGGCGAGAACTCAAATTAGCGTTGGCCAAAACCCTCATTTGTCATATTAATGGGCTTTATGATTGCGCAAAAAGGAAAATGGTCCCGCAAAAAAAATGTTTCAAGCTCAATTTGGCAGATGAATCTACAAACCATTTAAGTTCCGTTCCATAAAACTGTTGTTAAAAAACTGTTTCGAGGCAATTACACTATATACGTCTCTTTTTTAATGCATAGCTTGCCAAATTCAATTAAAATAATCACTGCAATTTTCAACTAATTTGTTTACGTGTTTAATCAGGGGCATTTTTTAATACACAGCGCCATGAGGAAAACTACAGAAAAACGCTCTGAATCTTGGAATTAGATTATAGAGGAATTGATAGTAGAAACCAATTTAATCACATTAGTTGCAACCGCAGCCATGTCGAGCTCTCGTTGGCCCTTCTCTAATTGAGGGACTTAATAACAGTCTTGTGCTGATAACGGGGAACACGACCGCAGCCTCCCCGGCCACATCACATATTGGTCTTTAAGATCAAAGGACCTCCACACGGACAGACAAAGGCAAGAGAGACAACATCGACAGTGGCATGGCAGTGGCAGAACCACCCTGCAGGGTGTAGTTTTTATAAAATGAAATTACATTAATGTGAGAACCGCAGGCTAACCCCGTGACTTTGACTTCAACTCCCAACTCCAACTCCAACTCCCATCCGAAACCCATTCCAGCTCCTTGGCTAACAGACAAGCCAAACAAGACGGCCAAGACAAAGGCTGATGCCAAGCATCGATGTCCTGCTGTCCCGGCCACATCACGCGTCCTGCTTCCTTTGACAAGCCGCCAAGGCGACTGTCTACTTAAATGCATTAGCTCGCGGGGGTGGAATCCGATGATTGGGCTGCCTTTTTAATAGACATTAGTAAACGCATCACTGACTGTTGTTGGCCAGGCTCCCTGTCTTCCGTTCCGTCCTTGTGCAGACAACTGCAACTGAAACGGATGCTAAATGGAACTGACATGACAGCCAGACCGTTCGCAGGAAGTGACAAAATGAATTATAGACGCCAAGTCCATCAACACTTGGGAAAAGTTTCCAGAATTATAGACTAGAAGTTATTGAAAAAGAAGGGAAAATAAGAAGGGATTAGTCATGAGGCTGACCATGGAAATATGAAAACTAACACGCAAAAAGTATTGCATACTTATGAGGGGGCAAAAATGAAGAAAGAAAAATGTTTGAGAGAAAGATATATTTGTAAGATATATATTTTATATACTAGTCTCTTTTTATATAATTGAAAGTATTGTATTGAAACAAGCTTCCATTGATGCAATCTGATGCAAAATCTGCAATCATAATTTAAAGAATCAAGTTTTTATCAGTGTATTTACGTTGTTTGTGTGAGTAACCATCAATCAAATGAACAGTTTTTTTAATTTAAATGTAGATTTATATAAGTTGAAACTTATTGTAAGTGTTGTTGGGTTAAAATAGGGATACAAAATTGTCCCAATACAATAAAAAAATAGAAAAAAATGAATCATTAAAAAAAATTAAAAAATTTAATAAAAGAAAACTGAACTTAAGATTAGAATAATGTTGGAATTTTCCATAAAGATTTATTTAAGCACCTGCTTATTTTCTAGATCCTACCTTCTTTCCCCCTTTTTTCTCTCAGCGCAGAGTCCTCAGTTTATCCTGTTTCTGCTCCAAATTCCCCAAAGCCAAAGCCTTGGCCAAAGCAATTGTCCCTTATGTCCCCCCAAAAAAGCGTTCCGTCCCAAGTTAAACTGGTAAATGCAATTGCGACACGTGCTCAATGAATGTTTAATGATTTGTTAATTGGATTTGGGCTTTTAAAAACACGGCCGCATCCCCTTTTTGCCCGATGTCCAATTCATTTGTTCGGCCGCCACGCATGTACACACCTCAGTATCCCCTGCATCCTTGCTCGTAAGTTCCGCCGCCGCTCATCAATATTTATGCCAAACATGAGCGTGCCAATGCCTTTGGGATCGGTCCTCCGACCAAGGACTTAAGCCCCTGACGACGGTCTGACAGTGGGCTCTAATGATGGCCCACTGTTATGCAAATGGGTGCGTGTGCCCCACGCAAATGGGTCAGACTGGTACAGTGGAGCCTCTCCATTGACAAGATGCGAATATGCATAAGTAATTATGTATAAGAATTCGGTCTTTAATTTCCTCAGAGATCTAAAAACTGGGGGTACGTCAAAGTTGTGAAAGTTATGTAACTGAAAAGTTCCTGTTAAAAGTTCAATGTTTTTAGGGGTGGCTTAGTTGAAGGTTTGTCAGGTAATAAATACACTGAAAAATACGTGGATGGGCATTAACTTTAAGATTAAAAGCTATATAAAACTGCTATCCAGGAGTCTTAGTAAGTCTAAATTCAATAAACTCTTTCAACCTCAAAGTATTCTGATAAGTTCTGAAATTTACATAAATAAGTGAAAAAAATAAACACTATATTTCACATTGGTTTCTGATTGATTAAATTTTAATTTAACAAAATTTTTTAACGATTTACAGACAGAGATTATCACACATAATACATTTGGAGGCTGGGCGGCGGCTTAGATGTGAGCACGGTTCTCGTAGTAGCACTTGTACAACTGGAAGGCGGTATCGCACTTGTCAGCTCCCTTGAGCGAATCGCACTTGGCCTGGACGGCCTTGACATTGTCCTCGCCGGCCAGGGGTCCCAGCTTGGCCAGAACAACGGAGGGCTGAACCTGACCATCGACCAGGAAGCCGGTCTTCTCCAGGAAACAGTTGGCAAAGCACTTGACCTTCTCGTCGGGGTTCTCAAAGTTGCCGGCCCTTAAGGCAAGGGCCTGGTCCTTGGTGATGCCCTCCTGCTGGGCACACAGAGCCCCATTGGCATGGGCCACTGCCTTCTGCTCGTCGGACAATTGCAGGTCCTATATTAAAATATATAATTCCATTAAAACCTTGATCTTAAGTGTTTATAAACTCTACTCACAGCAAGGGAAACGGCCAGGATGGCGGACAGGACAATGAGGAACTTCATAGTGGCGGAGAGATGCTTTTGTTAACCCTTTGATGGCGAAACTGCTTACTAGACTCCGCCAGCGGCTGGCTTTTATATGATTTCGAGCCGAGCTTGGCTAGAGTTTTGTTTTGATTATCGCATTTTGTTTTCGCTCTACTCCGCTGCTCACGCCCCGTATATGCAATTATATATATATGTCGGTTAGTTTATTTAAATCGCCGCTTTAATGATCTCCCCAGTCGTTTTGTTCTGAGTTCGATCTCGGTGATAACTCCGCGTCCGTCTGCCTGAGTCTGAGTCACCAATTTCGGCTTAAAGTCCACTCGATTTACGGGTACTGGGAGTGCGGCAATTAGTGCGGCTCAGTAAGTGCAGCAAGTTTATTACGATTTCCATTGTACTGATAATTGGCCATAATGCGCCACACACTCGAGCTCATTATCTGCGACTGGAGTAATTTGATTTCCATAATGTAAGTGCTAATTGTATTGTCAGTTTTTTTACAGCGATTAAAAAAAACAAAATTGTATATATGTAAATGGCGTACTTCCCAAGGGTCGCCGCGCTCAGCCAAGCGTTGGATAATTTTTTGTTTACAATAGATCCCAAAACCTTAAACTTGAAATGCGATTTTTTTGTGGCAGATAAGTTTTTACGAAGGTGTTAAAAAAAGGTGCATATCTAGCATGAGTAAGCAGATTCTGGGCTTGGTAAGAAAGGTAAATAAATTAATAGAGAGAGATCTTTCTTACTTTGGGAATAACCATTCAGCCAGTTGACCAAAGTTCAACAGGTGCTTACAGACAAAAATAATTAATTAATAAATAAGAAGCTGCCTTAAGTCTCTTACTGAAACTATAAATATTATATATCTGTGTATTGTGTCCCATAAAACTGCGCTCCTTTTAATAAGCAAACAAACATATAAATCTTTTGGTTAGCTGATAAGCTTGCTAATTTTCTGCCAACTTTATTAATAAGACAATAAACTAATAAAATGAATTATTCAAACTTGGCCAAATCTGAAATACTTTCCTCTTTATTGAATATTAAACACAATTTACCCAAAAGTGCTGCCTTTTAGGCCTTAATTTATAATAAATCAACATTTACACTGTTATCAAACCCTCAGCAAACCAGTTTTAACTTCTCAAGCATTTTTTCCACTCGTCATCTTTCCCCATTGTTTTGGGTTTGTTTTGGCCAAAGTTTGAAGTCAAGTGCCGGGTATCAAAGTCTAAAATTCAAACGAGTCGCTTGATCTCAAGTCCATTCGATGTGTCTGAACTGGTTTACCTGATTAGGTTTTTGGCCCAGCAAAATGACGCTGTCTAGTCTGGTAATTAAACAGACATTTTCATGAATTTTGAACAGATCAGAAGTGTTTAAGTGGGCCTAAACGCCTCAAATTACGGTAATGGCGGCAGTTGCCTAAAAGTTTGGCTGTGCCTGTACGTGCAACAACTTCTGGATCATCATATTTTATCAATATTTATTGCTGACAGCATCGATAATTCATGACCTACTCAAACTATATAGCCGTGCGCCTTCGGAGGTAAAACTTACCGGAGCAAACTCGTAAATAGTTACGCACGAAAGGCAAAACAAAATGTCAGAACGATTATTGCGGCCCATCGTCGCCTGCCAGGGCCACAACAACAGCAGCAGAAATAAAATATTTAAATAGTAATAAATTCATAATGTCATCGGGGGCATTCTGCCGGAGGGGGTCCTCCCAACGATTTATAGACAATAATAACTGAAAACACGAAGAACCGAGTGACTCCTCAAGTAGTTTGATTTCAGTTCAAGGAGTCGCAGGGGCAGAAAGTGCTGACAAGTTGTCGGTATTTTCCAGGAAGGAATTTATTGTCTGTCTTGAAATATATTTTTAGATAAATTAATTCAGTTATTTATTTCATATTTATTTTACTTGCTTTAAAGAAACCTATATTTATGCTTTCTAATAAGTTATTTATGTACAAACTTCTAGCACTTTTTTCCTTAAAATTCTCCTTTGTTTATAGGTCTTTTTTTATGATCCTGTTGACAGCACAAGGAGTTGTCAGCACTGATGAGACAGCTTATTTACCTGGTGCAAAAGTTCGCATTGCTGCTTCCACAAAAAAAGTTTCCATAGAAAAAGCGAATATAAAACTGTTTTATCGCAGACATGATAGGAACGGAGCGGAGCAGAGGGGGAGGAACACTGTCGCATGTGGCTCATATATAATATAAATATTAAATACTATATGGCATGCCATAAAAATATAAACAGCACATAAAACGACAATGAAAAACAATGGCACACGTTATTATGTGCCCCAGGAACAGCCGCCAACGGCTAATGAAATGTCATCGGACCCGAGGGCCCGAGGTCTCGACTCCGCCAAACCGAACTGAAATGCAAATGTCACGCGAAAAACTATTTGACGACAACATTACGTTGACATAATAATAATAATAATACCCAGCCAGGATCCCGGACCCACTCCTCCTTAAAGCCAAAGGCTCCTGCTCCTGGCTCCACAGTCATATGCAAATTTTACGAGCTTCTCATGACCAGTCATAAAAGTCAATTTATTAGCTATGAGAAATTAAAAAGAAAAACAATTAAATAAGTGCAAAGCGTGAATTTGATTACGGTCAACGTTTTGGGAATTACCTGGGCAAGGATTCTCAGTGGAATGCTTTCGAAAATTCCTTGGATCCTTGGGCAATTGATAAGGTTTATAGTAGGCTGGAAAAGGGCAATAAAATTCTTAATTAGATTGTATTTTTTGGTATAAACTAATAAGCAAAGTTTTAGAAATATTTAATGAGTATTAAAAATATTATTTGAATGAATTCAAGGCCTTAAAAAACATTATACAAGTATTCGTAGTATTGATTATAAAGTTGTAAATGTATTCAAACAAGTTTCTGATATGCAAACAAAATTTTGAAAATTTAACAGTAAAATTTGGTACTATTTTCTAGAATTTAATCTTTCACTTTTTACAAACAAGGACATACGAAATAATTTAAACGTATTTTTATTCATTTTCTCAGCTAACCTTTCATTTTCCTTTTATTATGATACCATCTTAATCATTTTAAAAATTAAATTAAAATGTTTAATCTCGTTAAAATAACTTAAATAAATTATAACCATAAATCCAATCTTCCGAGTAGCAATATTTTCCCAGCTAACATAAATTTCATACAATTTATAATGGAAATTGTGCCACAAGACACAAATTGAAATAAAGAACAAGTTAATATAAATATAACTTAATCTGCTCGTGTCCTAATTATTATGTTGAGCCATGTTATGATACCGACTGATAAAAATCAATAATTTAAAGATAATAAATGCAGCCGGTCTTGTATAATGGCAGCTTTGTAATTAATTATGTCCAGTGGCGAGATAGGAGTCCCCTCTCCCCGCAGAATCCGCAAGCCTAGCAAAAAGCTACAGAAATTCAATTAGGCTTATCCCATGCAATAACAACACCGGCAGCAGAACAGCTGCAACACCTGCGCAATTAATTAGTGTTTGCCGCATTAATTTCAGAAAATAAAAAGCGAGATGGCCGAAAGGAAACCAAAGCCGACGCCAGATTGGACAGATAGGATGGGGTTGGGCTCGGTGGGGGTGAGGGTGTGAGCTGGTCCTGGGACAGGATGGACGTTTTAGGGTCGAACCCTAGCGGAGGGCTAATAAATTCAGAAAGACCTTGGCTCGGCCCACAATTGGAGCGGAATGGCCGCAATGGGCCGGAAAGGCAACGAAACACTAAACCAGGTAAATCAAATAAAGCGAATTCAGTTAATTTAAATTATAATGAGACCAACACTAAGGGCGGAGCTAAGCAAAGAGTTTTATTTGCTGATGAAAAGATGAAATGGAACCAGAAAACTAAAGCAAATATAGTCTTTATATAGAACAGGAATTATACTACACAGGATAAGGGCTTAAAGCAATCCCTAACTGAATTTGCAAAGCAAAAAATATTTAATGTTTTTATTGCACAATTTTTGACGAGTTTTAAAAAGATTTGAAACTGGTAATCAAGCATCTAATTATCCTGAATTTCTTTTATATTTTTAAATAAGTATATCTTATAATCATTCCCAGCAAATCATTGTTTACTTTCGGTAACTTAAATCTCAATACTTGATAAAACTTTTACAAATAACCATCTTAAAAATCTTTTCCCAAGGCCGTCATATAAACCCGGCCCAAGATATCATTATTTCCACTTGTATAATTTGTTTACGATTATGGCCGCATGGAAAATAAAACGCATTTAAGTAATTAAGTCATAAAAAGAATGGCGTGCTCGGTTCGCTTCACCATAAAAACCCATCCGCCTGCAATAAAATGCCAAAAACAAAACAATTAGGCAATTAAATGTCCTGGTATTACCAAAAATTTTCGTTTTGGTAACAAAACGCGTCATAAAATAAGCCAAAATGTACTAAGTCTTCCGCGGGTGGATGGGGGAATGTTTGTTTGGCCCTAAAAATGGATCACAAAGGGGAGAAAAATTATGTGAAAATGTCTGCTATAGTCTTTTTTTCACTGGCATCTGCTGCTTTCCCCGCTTGCCCCAAACCCGTTCCATTTTCTCAATAAAAACGCAAAGAAAGGGCAAAGGCAAAGGCAAGGGCGAAGGCAACGCCGAGTGCGTATGCGAGTGTTTTAGTAATATTTATTGAATTCCAGTTAACGAACCCAGAACCGATGGAGCGTTGGATAAGGGACACTGTGCGAAACACAAAAGGGGCAACAATAGGGATACGGACAAGGAGGGTCAGGAGTCAAGCAAAGCTCACAAAGCTTCTCAACGCACATTTTCCGCACCCCTCACCAAGCTGCCGGAAAATTCCAAGCTTGGCAAAATGAATTCTTTTGTGACAAGTTCAATTCGGGATGCGATGGGATGCGGGTGTGGGTGCAAATGCGGAGTTCATATGGAACACTCCCTGGGAACCAAACCGAACTGAACCGAACCTAACAGCTCCTCCTGTCATACGACGCATCAAAGACAGCCAGCCAACCAGTCAGCCAGCCAGCCAGGTGAAGGAATGCAGTGCTGCTCGTCCTGTAAGAAATTGAAAAAACCCAGCGAGGTGGCTGCCATCTCGATGATGGAAAAATGGAATGGAAAATCTCAAGCTGCGAAAATCAGCAGCAAATACGCTGCTTTCGCTCGCATTATTGTCGTGGCTCTGCGGATATTTTGCTGGGCGCTTGGAATTTTTAATAAACGTTAAAGTTTATAACATTCTCAGCTTGGTGCTTGGTCCCCAGTCCCTCACTCCCTCAGTTTCCATATATTGACAAGAAGGAGGAGGCGAAGAGACTGACTGACAAAACTGCAACCAAAAAGGTAATCCAGGGGCATAAAGAGTCTCACATAAAACCGACTAATTAGGCAAAGCATCTAATTAGACGCACAACAAGGACATGCGTCCTTTGCGCCGCCTCGTAAAAGCCAAAGCCCCCAAATGACAACGTCGCTAAAAATTCTTATCGCCAGCACCGAAATTAAGCCCCTCCTTTTTGTCGGTTTTTCCCCTTGGGCTGGAGTTTGAGGGAAATGTATACAGCCGAAAGCTGCTGCCAAAGAAAGCCCGGAAAAATTTATCGTGGCAAAGGTTAAAGACGCGCCATGTTAAATGTGGAAATTGTTTAATCCACTTCAATCCAGTCCCGGCAATTACAATTACAGGACCTCCTCTCCGTGGTCAGCTGCATGAAATTGGAACTGACTCCGTCCGAGAGGGATACCGAGACAGATAAACTCGGGGAAGCCCCCCCGATCCGGATGGAGAGAAGAGCCCGCCGAAGGAAAGCGAAAAAAAAACCTATTTGCATTTTATTTTCTTTGTAATTTGATGCTCGATTGCTTTTTTCTTAGTGTGTAATGAGGTGGGCTGCAAATGGGTTTAATATACACATTCCACAACACACTGGACCGGAATCTGAGAGCCGACGACAAAGTTGAAAAGAACTTATCCCACGCATGGTTGATCCCTTTTCCATTAAGAAACGTACTATTAAAATTGTTTACCTTCTGCTGCCATTAGAAACTTGGGCGTTTTAATGAGAAAGTGAAGAAATTTAGAGGCCGTGAAATAGGTTTAAAAAAATAGAGAAACTTTCATATTAGAACTTTAATAATTACATAAATAAATACATCTTAAGAGACTAGCTTTTATTATAAATATTTCACTAATCTTCATGGGATCAGCATTAAATTTTATTGAATATAAAACATGAACATAATTAGCACTCCTTCGTTAAGTTACGAAAAAAAATCTGTACCGTTTTAAAACCAGTTTAACATATGTCTAAAAGTATGTAACAAAACATTCTAACTATTTGTTCTTTGTTTTTAAGCTTTTATGGTCTAGTTTTTATTATAGTTTTAAGTGATTTATACATTAGCCTACATAATTTCTCTAAAATTTAGTTTGAAGTCTTACAAAAATTCCCCGAAACAATATTCACTTTACCACAACAGATCTTAGTAAAAAAATTCAATTTTCCAAAGGTGTCTGCCCCGAAAATGATACAAATTATTGCTTCTCAATTTTCACTTGCCCGAGAAACAAAAAAATAATACAGAAAAGAAGACGAACAGCTTGTGGGCTCCCATTTAGAAATTTCCATTCTGTGGCACGCACGAGTGCATCCACAATACCCGGAGAATATTTAGGCACTTTGAGCGGAAGCCTGCCACAGCGACGTGCAAATTGATCAGAATAAATTGCATAAAATATTCCATTTACGTTGCCATCCCCGAAAATTATTGTAAGCATCTAATGCAATCAGAAAGTGTTGCAACGCCTTTGGGCCAAAACAATGCGCAACCGGCCATTAATTTGCCTCCCAACTGGCCGGCAGCAGCAGCATTTCTGTTCTGAGTTATGCCCGGAATTTGTGATAAGCCATCCGGATTACGGACTTGTCTCTCTATCCATCTTTCTCTCGGTCTAGGAAATGCCAAGGAAACTGAGCTTTCTTTTGCTCAATGCCGGAAAATCCCAGGCAAATGGGGGGAAACTACTTGGAAGGATAACGCCTGCATGCTGTTAAAATAATTAGTGGCAGAAGGCCACCAACACACCCGAAAACACACCCAGCATTCAGCTCCCACGTTCCAGCCAGGTGCAAAGCCAAAGCTCTGTTAAATTCGGAGTTGCAACAAAAGAGTTGATTATTTACCCACGTGCGCAAAGTTCTGCTCACGTGCACTTCCATATGCAAATACATCAGCCAGTCATTAAATTAATTAAAAAGAGCTCTTTCCGTGAAATGACTGTGCGAAAAGTTTGCATTTGCACCTGGGCTCCAGTATTTACTGAACCATTTCGAGAGCAGCCATGAAATACGAGCGATTCCGGAGAGATCTTAGGCCTATATCCGATTTTATAAGCCTTTTGAATGCCTAATTACAGAGTAATGCATCTTGGCACTAAAGTTGTACAAACGAGATCTTAGAGAGTCTCCAGACTTGAACTGGCTTCGGGATTAGCAAACACAGCAAAGACTGTGCTTTATTAACTTTGTGTTTTTAATAAAAGTCTTGGGCAGCTTTATGTACTTTTTGTGTTTTTAGGAGAAGTTTTGGGATGTTTCAGGATAACAATTAGCAAATAAAATGGCACTGCCACACTTTTATAAGTCGAATATTTTAAGGTAAATTTTTAGCCAGCGGAAACGGGCACATTAAAGGAAAAATTTACCGTAAAAATAAAGTCAACAAAAAAGAAGCTAACTAAATCGATCATAACTAAGCCTTAAATGCTTTAATTTCAATTTCACTTCTTTTGTAAGCTAGTTCTTTTTTAGGTTTAAAAGTCGGCATATTAAATTTAAACTTTCAAAAATTTTTATGTATATTTTTTTTTTCTTTAATACTCTTTAACGGTACAAAAAAGGATAAAAATATATTTATATTTATTTGAAATAATTTATTTCTATTCTAATATTCTAATTTTCTTTGACAATTATATTTATGGAGCTTTCCCTGTAAAATATTTGCTTAATTGCTTGCTAGCAAACTATATTTGCTAGTTGGGTAAATATGGTGGTGTAAGTATAAACCTGATAAAATGTACACATATGCATGGCGTATATTTACTGTACCTATATATATGTACATATATAATTTGTAATAAACGATAATTACTATTGTATGAAGTTGAGACATTGTAAGGCGTTGCTGATGAAACTTTGTTGCCACATATAGCACCCCAAATAAGTTGGATAAAAATACTTACCAGCAGAGAAGAAATCTTAAATGGTTCCCCAAAGATGTGTACTAAGAACAACCCTTAGTTTTCTTTCGATGATATATCCCCCTGAATTTTTTGGGGAGAGTTCAACGAACCTGACCCCAAAAATACAGAGAGAGACCCCAAAGGAATAGCTGGCCACCAGAATCTGATGAAGAGGCGGTTCCAACTCCGGGCACATGTCACGAGGGGAACCATAAACTCGGGCATAAGATTTACTAATAACAATGATATAAGGCATTTGCACCAAAATGAGTATATAATAAAGCTAATGGAAAATTATTGGAGCCCGGGGCTCTTTCGAGGGGTTACTTTATATAGATTTACTCAAATATATATGTAAGAAGAAAAACCACATATTACATAAACCACAGGATAATTAATGGGATGCCATTTGATTATATTCATCTCAGGCGGAAATTCCTCGATTTCAAATTGATTAAATTTCACATTGAAAAATTATAACGTCAAGTGTTGAATTTACGGCATAGCCATTTACCGCTATCACTCGAAATGGCCGGAATTCCATTCCGGCTGCGAATGTTTATTACCTGCACACACACATATTGCAGAACTAAACCTTTTCGGTGAAATGGGCAAAACTTAATGGTCTATTAAGGTGTTGGGGTCTGGCGATTTAAATGCAATTAAATGGGAGGGTCGTCTTCCCTTCAATTAAAATAAATGAAACGGCCGAAAAGATAGAAAGTGGCTCGTAAAAATGATAAACGCATTAAAATGGGTGCGGGCCATCGTCATCAATAAATGCCCGGCGCCTCTGACATTTATTTATGAACGCTAATAACTTTTAAAGCATTTCATTTAACTCAAATACAAATGGCCACCGACGACATTTAAAGGGTTTTTGGGTGTTTCGGGGACATATTCCGACATGTTTTAGCGGTTCTCTGGCTTACACACACGGTGGGACACACAAAATGTCAACTTTTTGCCAACCGAAAATTGTCAAATGCACAGAATTTTAAGCGCCATACATTTATGTTGATGCGGTTTAAAAGTTTTTTAATTACATTTGCAGGAGACCCGGGAGCCACCCACCAAATAAAACAAGAACAACACGACACCCACGATATCCTTTTGGGGCGGACGTGGACCCATCCATCGCATAAAACACATGCAAAAAGCACACAGCCCCCGCCATTCGGAGAGTATATTTTACGCTTTATGATTGTATTTGGCTGTGAAAATGTTTAAAACTCATTTAATTTGAAACAAATTAGAAACGATAACACACAAAAGTGAGTTATTCCCTTCTCCTCCTCAGCAAGCTGCTATTTTGACACTAATGGCTTTCGGTTTGAGACAAATATTGGCTGCTGCTGCTGTTGAAGTGTTTTGCAGTAAATAGATTTACGTTGTTTATTGGTCACATAATTAACCACTAAAAGTAGTTTTTAAAAATTATTTAAGCTGCTTAACATGGAATTGTGGATGCTGCAATGAATTAGTTTATTAAAAAGGAGTTTTTAATGGTTTTGAAATGAAGTTTAGTATAAATTAAGGGATTTAGAATGAATAATGTGATATTAAATTCATCACAAATAAATATTAATTCTTACTACAAATCTTGAGTACATGTTTTATAATATATTTGATTTTTGGGACATATAGTTTATCCTTTGCTCCTTTAATTACTTTTTCGCCTTTGGTTTTCTGTGGCAGCGCCAAATGAGAAAAACGATCATTAACTGATGGCATGCCTAAACCGTTCATCATCCCATATCATCTCGTGTGTATGTGTACATTAACCCATTAAATTCCTGCCTTTGCATACAGCTCGCATACCCCACACACACACCCTCACACACGCTTGTCACTCGCTTGTCAATCATCCATCAAAGCCCCAAAGGAGGAGGCTCTGAAAACTCGGGCCTACTTATCTGCGCATCGAATGCTCGCAGAAACAGAAACTAATTGCCAAAGCGCCTTGATGCCTGTGTAAGCAGTGGGGATTATGTAAAGACAGAGCCAAAGTATAAGCCTATCTCTAACCCTGAATCATAAAAATGTTTAGACAACCAGCAGGGATGGGTGGGGTGTTTAGTGGGTCATCATCATTCATTTGGCCCAAGTAAATATGGCCAGGCCAGGCGGCGAGTGAATGCTATCAGCTTCCTGGGATCTGATGTGACCCGAATTTCAGGAGCCGAGGCCGCTGGAATCCCTGCTGACTTAGGCAGGACGACGACAGTTTAAAGCTCAGCGAATATTATTAATAAACTGCCAGGCCAAGCCTTATTTCTTGCGTGATGGATATCTCAAAAACTAATGACAACTTAAAAGTAGCTAGTCAGCATTGAACGTTTTTGGTTTCTCTACGAGAAACGGAACATCATTATAGGAGTCGGTGGCGAAGTACATTCTTTTGGAATCTATAATATACACTTCATATATTTAGTAAAATAAGAAAATTCAAGTTTTCCTAATCAAGCATTCCTTGCCTTTCACTTTAAACAACAACTAACTCTGTGTCACAGCTACTTCCCATTATACAAAGAACCTCGAACAAATCTCAACAATTTTTTTGGAGCAAAATTCTAGTATTTATTTTTTATTCCGGCTAAAATTTAAATTATAGACTCACTCTGAACATGGCCAATTTCAGGAAGTCCGTCGAGGTAAATCGCCTAATGGATCTGCTGAAGGCGGGCCGAGGAATGACCAGTTCTGGCAGGCGTCCGATCTTTGACGTGGAGACCCGCAAGGACTTTATGCAGCGGGTGATCAAGAGCGACCGCCCCGTGGTGGTGGATTTCCATGCCAGGTAAGTGACACTTCCCACCTATTGGAGGTCTAGTGATGACGGGTGGTGGCTCCCCTTAAAGCTGGTGCTGTCCCTGCAAGGCCTTGGCCCCCCGGCTGGAGAACATTGTGTCCGAGCAGGAGGGCCGGGTGAGGCTGGCCCGCGTGGACATCGATGAGCTTGGGGATCTGGCTCTTGACTACAACGTGGGATCCGTGCCCTCGCTGATGGTGATCAACAAGGGAAAGGTGGTTAATCGCATGGTTGGTCTGCAGACCAGCGAGTACATACGCAAGTGGCTCGCCAAGGTGGTTAAGTCTGTTAGGACCGCCGATGACTAGATCGATATTTGTCACCTGAATCATGTTCAAGGCAACACGTTTAAAATGGATCTTGAAACAAAAATGTAAAACATTTTTTGTACTTAAAGTTTGCTTGCAAAATACAAAGCTAGTACTTATATTTGATTATTTTTTAAGATAACTTTGTTAGGTAAAGAATTTTTCTCCTAGTGTGTTACTTCTCCCAGTAGCGGCAATTCAAAATGCAAACAAAGTCTCGTCTCGTGCTCAAACAATTTGTGGATCGCTGCCAGTGGGAACAATATGTGTGTGTGTGTTTCCCCAATTGTTTGCGTATTTGTTTGCCAAAAACAACATACTCTGTGTGTGCACTTGTTGTGTATCCTGCTCTCCTTGCCATCCTAGGCGTTGGCAATGCTTGGGGGAATGTCTCTAATTGATTTTGGTAATGTTGCTTTTTAATGAAGTGTCAAATGTACGGCTGCCTGCTATGATGCATGTGGTGTTGACTCCCACAGGAGTCCCAAAAGTAACACAATTAATGCCGTCTACTGTATAACGTCTACTGGGAGTGGTAAATTAATTATAGAGTTGCATATAACAAGTCTAGACCGTATAGAAATTGACATTTTCATTCAAAAATCTGAAAAAGTGTGTTTAAATTAGAACAATAGTTCAATTTATTATGAAATTGTATACTTTTGTTGCGTAGATAAAGCTACTTATATATATTCTATATAGATTATCTATATATAAACTTTGCCACGTTCTTAAAATTCTTGATATTCAAGACCCTTCACAGAAACCGCTTTCTACGATCGTCATAGTCACCAAGGCCCATTAGCTCAGCTGGTTAGAGCGTCGTGCTAATAACGCGAAGGTCGCGGGTTCGATCCCCTCATGGGCCAGGAATAATTTTTTTCTTTTACTATTTAATTTTTATTTTTTACCCTCTACCTCACTTTTTTTGTTCATTAAACGAAATCACTTTCCACAATTAAAATCGTAAAGTAAAAGTATTGACAATGCCCCAGCTTACCCTGGTTAGTTTGTTTGCTGTGGACCCACAAAATAGATTTGCCGCAATGTAATTGAGTATTTGTATTCAATTAAGACTTATTTCAATATTTGCATAAATGCTACAGCGCCAGACAACCAGCAGACAGTCCAGTCCAGTCGAGTCGAGTTGTGTCGAGTGGAGGAGTGCAGTCCAGTTGTTGGGCAGAGTCCTCGAGCGGATATAAATCCCTCATATGTTCGGGCATAATTTGCTGAAACGGAACTTGGACAAACAGGCGGCGGCGGCGGCATGATGCTGGGCAGGCAGGGAGGAAGGACTCTTTTCAGCGTGGACCGTACACAAACACACAAGCCCTTCATCCAAATCTCCACCAGTGAGGTGTAGGTGTGGGTGCAATGTGTGTGCACACTGTCTGATTTTGACAGCCCGCATAAAGCGAGCAAAGGACTCTCTTCTGGCGACACGACGCGTCCTCGCTGCCAAGGTAAACACTCGGGAAAGGGCCAGCTAAATGCATTACGTCCCTCTCCTGCCGGGGCTCTGCTGAAAATGGCGACAAAAACTGCAACAAATATTAATTTTTATTATGCAAACATTGCTTTAATTACATTATTTTTGCGTACACGCCCGCCAAACAAACTTTTCCCACTTCACTCCTGCGTGCCTCGGTGTGTGTGTGTGGCCAGCTCTTCAGCTTTCGGCTTTCCTCCTGCCTCCTCGCTCTGATCAATCACTGGAAAATTGGATTTTCATATGTGCAGCACTTTGTGTCCTCCTCCTGTCTTCCCCTCTCCCACCGCGCAGCAGTTTATGCAATTTCCGCTACCCACCGTTGCCTTGTGGCGGCAAAAATCAATCGCTGCCCCTTCTTCTCGCCCAATCGTTTGACAAGCACAAACACAAACTTAATCAGTACCCATGGATTGGTCAATAATTTTTAAATACAAATCAAGTGTTAACTGGGGTCTTAATTGTGGGTTGGCCGCCCCAAGCCAGCGCTCGGGAAAAAAAACACGGATTTTCACCTGTGGAAATCGGCTTGTGTGGCGGGTTTTTTATGGAAATAAAGTTAAATTTTAACCAAAGGCAGAATGGTTGCCGCAAAAAAGTTGTACCTTAATTTAAATCGTCACTTTGGGTGGGGGAATCATGGAAGCATTTTTTGATTTTTTATAACAAGTATAACAAAAATTATATAGTATAAATAAGATCAATTTGTGAAGCCTAAAATTAACTAAGTTAGGGCTAAGATTTGTTTTTAATATATTTATGAAGAGGTTCTGCCTTTTTGCATTGTTAATTAATCAAGGAATCAAGGAACGAACTCAAGGTTTAATATAATGCTTATTATCTTTAAATGTTTATATAAAATGAATTTATTTAATTTAATAAGATTTAATATTAAGATTCGACTTGAAGACAAGTTTAGCAGATTGTTTGTACCTCTGTTTTAATTAAATCACGGAATAAAACATATTAATGTATTTTTTAGATCTTTTTAAACCCCATTTTGTTGATCTCCTTGTAATCTTTAATAGCAATCCCCTTAATTGTAAAATTGCTGAACTTGTGGTACATAAAATTTGTACTAAAAGCTTAAGTGCAAGCCGGACAAGAGTCCAAAATCGGGGCCCGGAGAAACCGCAAATGACCCCCCAAAAACACTGACAACGTGGGATTTTAACACTCGCCAGCTGACTGCGTCAAACTCAATTCAGCCGGAACCCTTTTGCTGTCTCAATAGGAAAGCGCCGGGAAAGGAGGAAATGTGTCCGGTTGGTATATATATATTTTTTTTTTGTACCTTCTGTTTGCTCCCCCTTTTGGCATCTATCGACTATACGTCGGATGCCGGGCTGACGGAAATTCGATTTATTTTCATCAATATTCAATGTCAATGCAACATCTTCGTGGGCAAAACCAAAAGCGTACATCAAGCATGTCACCCACCAGCAGCAACAACAACAACAGGGACATCAGAAAACCCAACAACCAGGAACAGGACGGAAGCAGACTGCAAGGACCTCCAAACTCTCCAATCCCATGGAAATGGACTTTGTGGCTTGAAACTTTTTGGGGGTTTTTGCTATTAAAATTTGATGTGCATGTTGTTGTCTCGTTGTCGCAGCTGCACGTGCACAAGCCACTGGCAGCCCCACCTGCCCCACCTTTCCCACCTGCCCTGATCAGGTGGAATTGTCGCAGTCTAGCGCAGTTTTTGGCCATTCATCTGTGTGGGGTTGCTCCAAAACTTGATGCGCTCTCTCCTGGCTCTGGTTGGGGTTCTGGTCTGCCATTGCATATTTAAACAAATTTATTTGCAATTTAGTGTTTGCGGTTGGCTGGCATTGGCCATTGAAGCTCCAACTCCAACCCCAGCTGAATGGTTTTATGCAATTCCATGGCGCGCTTTTAAGTGGCGCGAAAATTAATTAAAATTTTTGCCATTTATTGACATATTTGTCAATTTGATTGGCAACTTCTCCCTACCATAACTGCCAGCAAGTTTTCAAATTTACTGAACATAATTTTTGGGGAATCTTTAATATAAGTCCCCAGTAGCTCCTTCAATGCAAACACATGCACACATTTCCGGAGCTTGAATGCCCGGTATCTGGTCCGGTCTCCCTGCTTTCGCGCCATATCGCATCTCTTAGCACTGCAAACAGAGGCGGCGAAAAACCAACAGAGTCGCGCTCGGTGAGTGGTTATTAAAGCCATATCTGTGCCAGTGGGCAAAAAGTGGATGCACAGCCTCAGCAGATGTGTGGGAGTGGGCTGCAAGTGTGCGATAACAGTGGCAGTGGTCACGGTGCCGAGTAAATACATAATCCACGTGAGCAGGAGCCGGTGACACGCATTGTGTTCGTGCGAGAATTGCAATTGAATTCATCATCATGCAAACACATCACCGTTAAAATTGTAGAATAAATGAAAATGACGACTTTAGTTTAATATTTAAAAAAGAATTTTCCCGGAAAATGCAAATAAAAAAGACATCACACCAGTGCAATACACTCTAGCAGAGCAAGGTTTCGATCCTCGGACCTCTGGGTTATGGGCCCAGCACGCTTCCACTGCGCCACTCTGCTTGTTGAATTCGCCGCAGCCAAAAGGTTCCATTCAGATAAATGAAATTCATGCCAGTTGCAATGGAAAACAGAGGCGAACTTTTTGACTTTTAGTTAAAATGTTAGTTGTTCTTATAGTAGAGAGCAGGAAAGAAATGTAATAAAGTTAGTTACTTATCCCTTCTTGACCTATTTTCTGCTTTATTACCAATAAGCAGAGTGGCGCAGTGGAAGCGTGCTGGGCCCATAACCCAGAGGTCCGAGGATCGAAACCTTGCTCTGCTAATGAGTAATTCACGGGGTTGAATTTTTTGCTAGAAAATGACTTACTGAAATATAAGAGTTTTTCGATCTTTTTTTATAATCTTTTGAATACAAGGAAAATTTGAATTGTAAGCAAAATAGTTCTTAATCCGTGTTAGATTTTGAAAAAAACACAAAACGAAAAAAATCTTCCCATACCGGGAATCGAACCCGGGCCTTCTGGGTGAAAGCCAGATATCCTAGCCACTAGACCATATGGGACACCGTCAATTCATGGACAAATGTCAGTTTTGTTACTCGTCTTAAAAAACTTGTGAAATCTTAGAATGCGTTGTTGAATATGACTCATGTCAAATGTACATATATTTATACAATATTTGAGGGTATTAAGATTTAAATTGCTTAAACTGTTTAAGTTTAGATTTTGAAGTTTGTTTGGACTTCATTAAATTAATATATAATATTAAACAACAAAAATAAACGATATCTAGCATTACTTATAAAAGACCATTTTGAAAGCATTTAAAAAATAATACAAAACTGTAAGTTTCTTCAATTGCTTAAAGACAACTTTCCCATACCGGGAATTGAACCCGGGCCTCCCGGGTGAGAGCCGGGTATCCTAACCACTAGACAATATGGGAGGTGCTTGTTCCGCTGACAAATTGTATTGTTCAGTGAGGCTCTACTTATTCATGAGGCATGATATTCATACTATGAATATTCCAAAGAAATTAAATTGCTTATTAGAAAATTAAAAACTGTATTTTTTCTAAGAAAACCAATAGTAAAAATAAAATGCACAAGTTGTGTCATTAGCTAATATTTGTAAACATACCATTTTTGAGCAAATAAAACTTAAAAAAGATAAACTCATTTGTGAGTTTCCCATACCGGGAATTGAACCCGGGCCTCCCGGGTGAGAGCCGGGTATCCTAACCACTAGACAATATGGGAGGTGACTACATTTCTGTCAAAATATATATATAGCCATTTAGAGAACTGGCACTGAAGTATTTACACAATAAACACAAATGATTTCCCAACATGATTCTTCGGTGCTTGAATTTTAATGCTAAATTATATGAGTCAATCTGTTTGAAAATATTAAAAAAAAGAAAATTAACAAGAATATTTATATATCTACAAAACATTGTGTTAAATAAATAAATTAAGTAGATTATTTTACCTATTAGATTGGTGTTAAAATTTAAATGGTGCTTGTAAATGTCTTTTATTCTTTACAAAAAATTAATTATTTGCTCAATTATACGTTTCTGTTTTAACAAAAAGTATAAGTTGAAACATATCAGCTTCAAAATGAAACATTCGTGTGTGTTTTATATACTACATACATATTTCACAAATAACCAAATGTATTACATCAGCTTTATTCCTTCATTTATTTTCAAATGGTTTTTGTCATATTGTAGTGAGAGAGTGCGTTCACATAATTACGACATTTGGCTTTGAGTCTATCACCTCCCATATTGTCTAGTGGTTAGGATACCCGGCTCTCACCCGGGAGGCCCGGGTTCAATTCCCGGTATGGGAAACTCAGACTTGAGTGTTCTTTTTTGTTAATTTTATTTTTTTTTTATGAAAATTCGTAACCAATAAGTTTGATTTCGTTGTGATATGAAGATACATATGTCCACTATCAAATATTTGTTAGGCTTAGGCCTCAAGCACACTATAGCATGAAGAAGGAGCTGTCGGATGATTTTAAGAGTCCCGTTATACGAAGTAAGCTTGTAAGAGAGATTGAATTATTTCCCCTGCGTACATTATGAGGTGAAGCTTACGCTGATCATTGTAATGGTAGTCAATAAGAATCAATATGAATCAATTAAGTAAGCTTCGGTCAGCTTCTAAAAATCAAACATGTTTGTTTGATCAAACAGAGAGGAGTGGAGCTTAAGGCTGATAAGGGCAGATCCCCTTTCAGAGAGATCACCTCTCATAGAGAGTTGTGTGTTTGTTTAATGCAAGCTATAACGGGAGTTCAAACTTCAGCCTTAGCTAATAAAGACATTTCAAGCGTTGAAGAAGTTACATATTTCTTGAGAAAATGGGCATGGAAAAATAAGCAAGCATTTTACAAGCGCCACATTGACTCTTGGTATACATACGCTATCTAACCGACAACTAACATCTCCCATATTGTCTAGTGGTTAGGATACCCGGCTCTCACCCGGGAGGCCCGGGTTCAATTCCCGATATGGGAAATAGTGCATAATTTTTTTTTTTTTTTCATATTTTGTTTAATCTTATTTATCTTTTCTGTTAAATGTACTAAAAGGTGCTTGTGTTCTGTATATGAGTAAAATATTTTGTTTAAAATTAAATCGTGCTGTGCAACCGAAGAGTATAGTTCCATTTATTTATACGCTTTCGAACTTCTATATCAGAATTACTTGCCTTGCTAACAAAGCATACATTGTGACGCTTTCAAATTGTATCCCATATGGTCTAGTGGCTAGGATATCTGGCTTTCACCCAGAAGGCCCGGGTTCGATTCCCGGTATGGGAAGCAATTTTTTTATTAAGTTATTCTTATATTTAATTTAACTCGTATCCTTTTATTTTTTGCTTTATTTTCTGTGAATTATTATTTTGAAAAAATTAAAAAATTTAATAAGCTTGTTGAGGAAAAATAATTATTATTTCAGTGTGCTGATGTCCCCGTAACAAAATAGCATTTGGACACAAGTTCCATAGTGTCCCATATGGTCTAGTGGCTAGGATATCTGGCTTTCACCCAGAAGGCCCGGGTTCGATTCCCGGTATGGGAAAATGATCTTTTTGTTATTTTCCCTCAAACAGGGTGCTGTCTAGCGCCCCTATTGTGTATTTGGAGCTCTTGTTCTGACGCCATCTGTTGGCAATTCGGGGGAGCTGGCATTATCACTTTTTTATTCGTTTTGTGCGCATACAATTCCCAACTGTTTCTGGCGCTGGGTTCTTGGAGAGCCCGTCGATGGCGACGAAACGATTGTCATTAGTAAGGTGAACTGACGTTCTACCCATACTAATAAGGCCAATTGATGTTAAAAAATTATGACACCTGAGTGATTATAATTTGGTACCACGATTCTGACGGGGTTGCTCCTGCCTAGAGTTGTCGGTTTAACTGATGGTCTTCCACTAATGAACACTTTTGAACTAATAAATATAAAAAATAATAGAGAAGAGTATCCTTTGTAAGGAGATCTTTATAAAGTACTTTTGAAGATATGAAGTTGAGCTCTTTGGAAGGAAATAGTTCTTTATATTTATTTTATATTATGTTGTTCCTGTCACAATATCGTAGCAAAAAGTTTAATAATTTAATCGAGTCCTAGCACAGTGCCTAAGTGAATTTTTGGCTTAATCCCTTTTCCCCTTATTGCTGGCAATACTCGTCCTGTTTGCGAATATAGCCACTTGTCTGTCTGCGATTCAGCGGAGGCTGCGTTTGTCTGCTCGATTGAGAGTGCCAGTGGGCTCTGGGATGTACATATATGAGCCGCTGGACAGTCAGTCATTTGTTGCTGCTCGTCCTCTGTCTGGCTGAAAGCTGGCCGTGACCGTGGCAACGAAAAATCATCAAACTGTTGGCTGCTCCGCCGCTCTGTGTGTGTGCGATTTTTTTTGGGTAAAAATTTACATAAAAATCGCATTACACTTAACATCCACTTTGCTAAACGAAGCGCATGAAAGCGGGCGCCACGTGGTTTGGGCACTTCGCTTTTCGGGCTCTCGACTGTGCTTTTGTAAGCCGACGCTCCCCCTCAGTGTGGGTGGTGGGTGGGTGGTGGGTGATGGGTGGCTCTGGGTGTGTGTTACTGCGAGTCCACGTTATTCATGTGCGAGCTTGGGCAAGCGGTTTCAAGTGCAGTGCATGGCGGCCTACGAAAATTAAATTAAAAAGCACACATACACATACGCACGCCAAAAGGGACGCAAAGCCGAAAACAGTTTGTGTTTTTCAAAAAAGCGAAATTGCAAATGGGCGGCACGGCACGATCTATTTTTGGCGCTGGGAACCTATCCTATGTATATCTATCCAACATGTTTGTGTGCGGATATGTGGGCGCTTAAAAAAAGCAGTTGCGAAAATCGGCTTTCCTTGTTGAAGTTTTTCAAGGTAGTTTTTTTTCGGGCAATGCGCAATTTACAGATATCAGGGGAGATTACTTTTTATGGCCATTAATAAAGGGTCACTTTTGAAAGGTTTAAGAAAAAATAATATGTTATTAATAATGAATACATTTGAATTATTGCATATGTTAAATTAATAAGTTTACAAGTTTTGCTTATTGTGTTTATAACAAAACAAGTTTTCCGTGTTTTGTAAATAATAATGGTTTACTTATGAAAGTTATTCTTATTTTGTAATTAAATAACTCACAATTTAAGTAGACCATTAGTGGGCAAAATGGTAATATATATTTTTATATATTTCCATATAAATAAACAACATAAGTATTTGAAATGTTTATATACAAAAAATTATAATAAAGCAACTTTAACTAATTTTGTTAATACCAATACAGTAAATATTTCCTTTATTAAATATAATAGTTATTATAATATAATTTTCCTTATTATTTGTGTTTTAATCATAGCAAAATTGTAAATATTTTTCTTATTTTGTAGCTAAATAAAAACACAATTTAACAATGAATATTTGTGTGTAGGAAATTTATATTTAAGATAAAACATGTTTTTAAATAAAGAACACATTCAAACTAATTATTAATATAAAAACTTTATTTTTATCATTAATTTCTTTATACCCGTACAATATGTAGGTACAGAGCCTTGTTAGACTTTACATACTATTAAAGTTATCCCGAGTTTAGGAACACGCTAGTTTCAATTAAGCTAAAATAAAGCTTGTACTCGTAAAAATTCCAATGTCAATGCAAACTTCATAAATCAGTCGGAGTAATTTCGTTTCCTTTTGAAATTTCTTGGAAAAAAGGCGGCAAACTATTCCCGGACTCCCATCCAAAACTGAATTCTTTGCTGGCTACGTGTCTGTTTTTTCAGAAAGGGGTCGGTTCTAACACCCCTTTGGGTGCACCCCCCAGAAGAGGGGCGGGTTTGGGTCAGTTGACGCTGTTGTTTTCATAAGTTGTTGCCATTGTGTTGGCCGTTGGTGCATTTGTTTTGGCATGTTTATTGCACTGTCAACGGCAATGCATGAAAAGTTTTAGTTAGCCAAGTTAAGTTGTTGCTGGTGACAAACCCTCTGCGTGCAGGAGCCGTATTTGCTCCCCGGGAGTCCTGCATTCGGCTCGGCGCACTCCCTCAACTTTTCAGGACCGTAACTGTTAATGTGTTTGAAGTCAAATTGTTGGCAGTCACGTGACCAGCAGCAGCAGCAGCAGCAACAGCAGGAGAACAACTTTATCCATGATTAATCAGTTGCATTTAAATGTGCATGATATCCTGGGCGGGGCCTAGTCCGTCCTAGTCCTGGCTCCTCTCTCCTTTTTGGCCAAGCTCCAGTGCCCACATCCGGCCGGCAGATGGGCCACCGGCTTTTGATTAATTCAATGCATTCAAATTTTAACTACAACTTCATTCCGCTTTATGGCGCCGGCCAACAAATCGCCGTGCGTTAATTAATTTTAATAACCATCTTTATTCCACACACAAACACACACATAACAGCTGGCCAAGTCACGCGTGTGCTCCGGCTGCCCTAACTGTGCCATCGTAAATGTTTAATGGCAAAACACTTAGTTGGCCAAAGTGGACTAGCTTTGGTAGCGCAACAAACGTATGCGTTAGCCCGCGGAATTAAGGTGAAAAATAAAAAGAATTTGTGTACAGGAATTGCTGCATAAATAATAATGCCAGCAAATGTTTTTTTTCTATTCCTAGAAATGCAATTAATTGAAAAAATAGGAACATTGTAGGGTAAACTATGGGGAGTTTGCAAGATGTACAATGTTTTAACAAATGTTGTTATTAAATTACTAATTCATTTTCAATAAATATATTTAATACTTGAAGTAACCCCAAAACCCAGACATAAACCGGAAGTGAATGCTGTCAAGGACTTGCCTGTCAGTCATTTTCCTTTGGCGTTGCTTTCCCAGGAAATACACACTCTCCAAAAGTCAAATTCTGCATCGCAGATATGACTACGCATAATCGTAACATACGACAATTATTTGGCTTCACCTTCGGGGCCACCCTTATGTCATAAGGAGCGAATGGGCTTCGCTTCCTTTAGCAAAAGGGGATTTTTCCTTTGCGTCCCTGTTCCGAGAATCGCTTTCCCTTTGAATTCATTTCCTTTTGTGGCGCTGTGTAGGGCAGCAGTTTATTGTAAATATTCATTACATGTGTGCAGCAAATTTTAATTTTTTCGCAAAACTGCAAAACCCTAAGAGGGTGGCACACACGCACACACTTTCCATACACACAATACACTCGCTGTGGGTCCCCCTTGAGGGCCGAGGGTTGGGTCTGAGTGCACGACATTCATTGTGCTTAATGAACACTCGCATCCATTACGCTTGCATTATGTATGTAATGTCATAAATAATCAACAAAAAACGTGCGCAGCGAAAACCATAAAAAATTTGCCAATATTGCTTAAAATACCCGCGGCAACAGATGCCAGAAATTCGCCATGCCATGGCCATGTGGTTATTCTATTTATTATATTTATGCCAAAATTCTATTTTGGTCGAGCGGTATAAAAAGTATGATCTACTTTGTGGGTTGTACTGATAATGCAAGAAATTTATTGCTCTGATGAAATATTAATTTAAATTGTGTCAAACAGTTTTTAAGCAAGTGTTTTAATGTTAGTACTTTCTTTCTTCATGTCAAAGATATATACAGAATACTTTTATTTAAGCTTATATTGCCAGCTGGAATTATCTTTGAATTTATTAAGAGCAAGATTGCTCTTGAAATGCTGTCGTTATGCTGTATTTTAAGTTTATTTTTAGAAGAATGCTCTAGTTAATGACTCTAAAAATATACAATATATTTAAAGCGAAACTTTAAGCAATTTATTTATATTAGGAGGCTTCGTATAAATGACATATATAAAAAAACAAAGTGCAAATTTGTTGCTAAGTTTTTAAGAAAACCATTTTAAAGCACAAACATTTATCAAAAATGAATATTGAACAGAAATTTATCAAATAAATATCGTAGAAATACTTTAAAAATCATGAAGCCATATTTATAAGACATTTTGGTAAAAAATTTTTAAACAATTTGATATTGAGACATAAATTTATCAAAAAAACATACAAAAAATATTTACAAAATCGTAAATCAACAAGTAAATTTCAGATAACTTTCGCAGCAAACCCTTTCTATTTGTTGTGAAAATATTTATGTATTTTCCAGAAGTTTAGTACTTGAAAATTATACACAAAAAAAGGTTACCCCTTCAACCCTTTCAGCATGTTTTGTTTGAACAAACGTGATCTACAGAAAACACAAAAATATATACAAATAAAAAACAGTTGTATCTCATACATCAGGGCTAGCTGGTATGCATTCTCCTCAGAGAGATCCCAATCGAGCGGTTCGCCAAGAAGAACAACAACCCTTTTCACGCTGTTAACCAACTATCTGTGACCCTCGCCGGTTGTCACCCTCCGCGGAGTTTTGAAAACCCGAACTCTGGAAGGGATCGGGCATACATACCTGCCGTGCTCGTAACCCCGCCATTAATACTCATTAGTAGCCGAGGTTCGGCGTGTGCCTTTATCAGCCATTTAGCCACTTTGTGTAATCCCAGGCACCCAGGGAGCGGGGAGCGGGGAGCGGGGAGCTCAACAACCGCAACAATATGCGTGTTTTTATTTGGGTGTGGGTTTGGGCCCAACTTTTTGTCTATACTCTTAATAATATTAAAAAATACACCCAGGGGGACAGCGATTCGGTTTGTTTGGTTTGGTTAGTTGCGAGACGACGGCGACGGTGGTTGGTGGTGGTGCTCCTGTATCTGACCAGACGCATAAATTTCCTTTGTTTAAACCCCCAAGACAATTAGAGGCACGGCAGGGAAAACACTACCAGAACCGTGAGGGATGGATGGGATGGTGCATGGGGAAGTGCAAAAATCGTTTTATATCCATTGAGAAAGACAATATAACAAAACACATACAATGCCAGTGACATGCGACGTTTCTCGAGAGTGATAAATGATGTCGCCTGTTACTTTGTTACTTGCATTGGCTCTTTGAGGAGCGACCAGGCACGTTTATTTGCGCTGTAAAATGGTTTAGCATTTTGCCTTATCCGTATCCCTCTACCCCTTGACTTCCTTACTTCCTGCTAGTGCTGACTTTCTTTGGTTTTTTTGAGGCAAAATGAATTGCATGGCTTGTTTACTGTCATGTTAGCCAAACGAGTTGACAGGCGCAAGGCTCGCCGTTTGATTAGCCTCCCCCCAGGACGGCATCCTAGGACAAGTGGGAGCTACGCAGCAGGTTGAGATAGCTGTAGGCCCCACGCACAATCTGTGAAAAAGAGTAAAGGATTAGAATCAACGGCTTTATCCTTATCGGAAGCCTACATCTATGAAGGTCCTTAGATTCAGATCGACCAGCAGGGCGCGCATCTTCATCGGCCGCTGGGCATGCATCATCGTGAAGAGCAGCATTCGCTGGACAGGTAGCTCGAAGGTGTACCATTCGCAGGAGTAGTAAGCAAAGGACAGTTCGTCGTGCTGCAGGAAAAAAAAATCAAGAATTTAGAACCAAAAATCACATATCTGGAGAAGGGACTGAAAGCGAAGTAAACAAGAATTGCCTAAGCAAAAGACAGAATAAATAAAACTGCGAAACGAGAAGTGATATGGTTTTATCCTGCACTTTTTTTCAGAGTTTACAAAGGTAACATACCAGCAAAAACGATTTGAAACAGAGACTTAATGCTTGCTAAATACAAAAGGGTTTTTAAATTTATACTTGACTTATGGGATTTGAAATCTATTAAAATGCTGGTGAAAAGTTTTGCAATTTATGCATAACATGATTTATTTATGACAGTTTCCGTTAAAACTATAATAAATAATTAAATAAATAAAACCAAATAATAAAAACAAAAAATTAAAATGATTAAAAAACTTAATAACATTAAACAATACTCACACATTCAACAATTAAAGTGGCATGCCAATGGTACATCCACAATATGCCAGCCATCACGAAAAGATAGATAAACATGAAGAAGTAGTCCATTTTGCTGGGCACCTAAGACATCTCATAATTAAATAAAATATATAAATTGATAATTATAAAAATCCCACAGCTCACCCCCACAATTATGGCAAAGAAAAGAAAGCACATGAGCACCGAAAAGATTATAAAATCGGCCATGACGGGCACACAAATTAGAGACTGAATTTCCTGGACAAACTTGCGAATCCTGAGCTGCTCCTCCACAAATTCCTTGCAGAGTTGCATGCGCCAGTGGGTGAGTTCTTTGGGTGATAGATGATCTATTATCAACCTGGGATTTACTCTGGTGATCTACAGAAAACGAATTTATTTAAAAAAAATATATATTCAATAAATATATTTTTTAGATTACAATAAGTAAAAGTACTCACATCCATTTCCCTTACTCGCTTATTGAGTATCTCCAGCTTGAGGGTCACATACTTCATGAGGCATGTTATAAAGGTATGCCACAGTGGAATAGTGGTGATCCCCAAGGCCAGGGCATAGCAGGGTCCCAGATAACCGACCACAAAGTTATCGCGGATTTCCCCAAACGGAAATAGCTGAAACAGCAGGATAGGATGCTCCTCGCCCCGTCGAACGGCTGGCATATTGAACACGGTCTCGGGCAAGAACAGGGTCCTGTAGACACAATCCGTGTAGGCTATCAAGCCAGCCACCACCGATGGTACCCAAAGGAGCAAGGTAATAGTGCGGGTGTAGAACTGCGTAAAGGCCAGAAGCTCCAACTCCTGTTCGTCGGCCTCTACTATCAAGTTGTCGAGATCCGAATGTACGATCCGAAGAAGGTCTATAACTCCTAGGAATATCTAAGATTATTTCGTGATCCTTAAAAACTAATTCTTGAACTTACTATCCCTTTGCACATAGGCATTAAAGGTGGCAATGGACACCGTGAAATACTGCACCGCAGTGGCACAGCTCGTTGCGCCATCAATGAGCTTCTCGTAGCCGCGGAAAACTCGGGCTAGCATCAAGGCGCAACTTACCCAAATGGAGGCCGTGAAGAAGGTGCAGCGAAGGAGACTGAACCAGGCCTTCTTCTGATCCTCGGAGGCCACATAGCCATACCAGCGAAAGCAGCTCAAATGGGTTTGAAAGATGGGTGTTGCGAAGATCTTTCGCGAAAGCAGCAGTTCCTTAACTCTGAACATCCTTAGTGTTTTGTTAGCACCTCGGATTTTGAGGGGGCTTTTATAGGGACAAGCGATAAAGGTGCTAAGTGGGATAATTGGATTTAAGTGGCAATAATTGCGGAATAATTGTCACTGTTTACCGACAGGTGCTACAGTTCTGCATAGACGATTCGGTAATGTACTGGCCAGTAGCAGCAGCAGTTGGCCTTCAAATATTTTGTTGCCAACTTTTAAATTCGATTTGCATGTAACGCTCGTCCGGGCCCCAAAAAAACTTTGTCCACATCAGGAATGCCAAACGTGTTTAGGCATCGTTGCATGCGAGTGAAATTTGCCAACGAAATTTAACTTTTTGCCCAACTTTGTTCGGGGTGTTGAGAGTGTCCTCTTCCGGCCAGAGTGTAATCGGGTAATGGAAAACGAATAAATAAGAAGGTAGAACGCCCGCACACACAGTCCTCGAGGCTTTAATAAAATTAATTTTTGATCTCTGCCCGCCGTCAGGTGAACCAATTTGAGGAGCAGAGTCAATCAAGTGGTCAGATTGCGTTGCCAACTATCGACTGGCGATTGCTGACTGCCCTGTGCAACCTCACAAGGGGCCAGAGGTCCTTCCGGCAAATGGCATTCAAGGAAATCAAATGCGAGAACGAGGGCCACAACCAGGACTCGAGGCAAGGATCGGAAAACGAGAATTTCGATTCGCTTTTGCATGTGACAATCATATGCAGGAGTTGAGTAATTCGCAAGAGCACTGCAGGAAATTTAAAGACATTGTAATCGTAAAACAATCCGGTTCGAAGGGCCAAAAAAATATTAAAAAAAAGGTTAAAAACTATAATTTATACCAATTAGAAGCGTGCTTTATGAGACATTAAATAAGGATTGTTAAAACATATTCAACATAATTTTTTAGGGTGTAAACTTGGTGGCAAGGACACTCGCTGTCGCTTCGCCTCGCCTCGCATCCAAAGGATATTGTATCTGTGAAGCACGAGTGTGTCGTCTATTTCACAATTTGCATTTAATATCCTTGTGTGAATAATTTACAAATGCAATAAACGTAAATGCGTTGGAGGAAACGCACTCAGACATGACTGGATGCGAACCCAATCCCAGTTCAGCACGAGCTCTGTGCTGCTTTCCCTGCTTCGGGAAAATGGGTTGAAAAGCCCCAACACGCATATTTGTATGTTGCATGTTGGCAACTGTCTCTCTGTGTTTGGGTTTTGTGTTTGTGTGTTTTGCAAATGTGTAAATGCATTCGCAGCTCCTCGCATTTGTCTGTCTGCCGGCGTGAAATTTGCTGTAAGCAATAAGCCTGTGAGGATATTGAAAGTCACTCGTTTCTGGTATTTACTTATGCGTTTGTTTCATGTCAAATAGGGGAACGGGGCGCGAGGCAGCATCTAGTGGCAGTATCCTGGCTGCAGGATTGGCTTGACGCTTTTCACGCCACATTTGCGGGGCAGAGTAATCGGATATTAGCTCTCGCCCTTACTTATTGTTATGGCATATTTATTGGTACTCCCAATTGCATACGAAGCTGCTTTCAGTTCTGCGGTAAACTGGCAGCTTTAACAGTCCACCCATGACTATATACATGGGGTTACGGATATCCAGAATGAGAGCTCGTGCGGTCTGACTGCATCTCCCTTGACATCTTTGTGGGTTTTGCGGCTGCCGCTCTGGAATGGCATCTACATATTTACTACGATTGCGGTTCATTTACAAAGCCAAAAGTTCGGATAGAAAGCGGATGCCGTATTCCAGTTAACCCGTTTACTTAAAAGGGAATAAAATATTGGGTTTTAGCTCGATTCAAAGTTTGGAAGTTGCTCGAAAAAGCTAGGTTTTATAGCCCAAGCATTGGGTATTAATTTGTTATATTTTATTTTCAACATTTATATAACCATTAATCCATAAAAGCATCCTTTAAAATATGATTTTCAGTTCTTTAACTTGGCTTTAAGGCTTACCATCCATCATCCTACTAATATGGCATCAGTTCTGCTTTAATCTCAACCATAACTCCCAAAGAAGTCAAAACTATGCAACTTGGCGGATTGTTGGTGGCCATGAAATATCGCCATATTTAACCTCAAATCAAGTCTTTCAAAAGTTCATAAACTTAAAGCGCAGGGTGGAGTTTTCTTTTGGGGCGCCAACCAGCCACTAAATTGTTTACACGCAATTTCATCAAAACAATAAATCATGCAGTTGAATCGGCGCAACAAAGGCGGCGACAACGTCGACGTCCGCTTTCCCGGTTTTCCGCTACTCCTCCGCTTTTCCTTCCCCCTCCGACGACGTGACGTCAAGTTGACATTTGGTGAAAATCAAATCAAAAGCATTTTTCCGCACAGCGGAAGTGGCGCAAGTAGCAAGTCGAGTCAAACTTGGCAAACACACATTTATAACCCGGGGATATAGTAAGACCCACAAACACAGAAACATTCTAGATACACTTGGAATAAAGCTAGGTTATTTTAAGGGATATATATATTTTAATAATTTTATTTATTTACTAAAAGAACTTTTGTCATTAAAAAGCAAGGAACTATTGATTCATAAAATAGAAAAAGATATATTCAGAAGGGGTTCCCTTTTAAACCATTACATTCTTAATATTAAAAAACCATACTTTTATTATATGTCTTAATATATATTATAATTTTGATTCAGAAAATATTATTTTCCTAGGTTTACATATATATTTTAGCTTCATATTTATCCAAAGTATTTTAAAGCTTTTCAACAATCTATATTCAATTTTTTTTGTAGTAGTATCCTGTGTACATAATGTCCTATATGTGGAGCATATATTTGTGCTGCCTGCTTGACGGCCAGGTCATCAATCGTGCGGCTGAAAGAAGGAGCAGCCAGGCAGCAGCTTCAGTTGCGCCATTTTATTTAATTTATAAGTATAACATTTAATATTAATTATACGCCACGTAAGCTCATTGCGCACGTCGCTGAAAAGCCAGGCCCTTAAATATGTACGAATGGTGTGCGGATGGGTGTGCAGATGGGTGTGCGGATGGGTGTGCGAATGGGGATACGTGTGTGTGTTTGTGGGGCAGGGGCCAGAGCTTTTTATTTCACTCATTAACTATGCATGTTTGTTGGCACTGCAATGGCCACAATGGTCAACAGCGGTGGGCGTCCAAAGGGGGCGTGCCAGGACAGAAACAGGAGCAGGACCAGAACAGGGAGCAGGGAGAAAGGGACCAGGAACCAGGAACAGCAGCAGCAAATTCCCATTTTAACCCTTTTTTGCACTTCTTCCTTGGCAATGCGCAAGAAAAAGAAAAACAACCGTGAGATTAAAGTACATTACCAGCGATAAGTTGAATAAAGGACACCCTCTTGATGGGAATTTTTTAGTGTTATTTGAAATATTTACTGGAATATATACTTAAAGAAATATACATAAAGTATTAATTTCTTCATTATTATAATGGTTTGCATTTAGTACATAAAATAAATTCTAGTTTAATAGTTTGTTTCGCAAAAAGTAAGAGAAATTGTAATGTGTTTTCCTTGGGTATATATTCCCTTTTATTTAAATAATTTATAATTTAATATTTATAAAATTCAAATAGTCAAAGACTTCAACTTCAATCTAGAGGACCCTCTGTTAAACATAGAGCATTCCCCACAAAATGGTAGAGAGAACGCGAAGCGTCCAAGTAAAAGTCCATAATGTTTAAATTGTGGTTCTCTACAAAAGCGAAAAATCAGCACGGCGAGTTTTTATTTGCATTAAGAAATTATAATTATGGCAGCTGCCCCACGCTGGAACTCCCCAAACAAACCCCTTTGGCCCAAGTCAGGACCTGCTTTTACATCTTTTTGGGGTTACTTTTGCCCTTTGCCATGGCCGTAGTTTGTTGGCTTGTGTCTGACGGGTAGAGGGATCCCGGAATCCCTCGATCCCCGACTGCGTGGGGTGCAGCGCACTCTTTCGTTTATTTTTTTTTTTAATTGAAAAGTGCAAAATAATGTTAAAGAAAAGTAAAAAGTAGTCGTGGCACAAAGTACACGCCAAGTATCCCGGCTCGCTCCCTTTGCCATTTGGAATCCCGAGAGGCACGCCATCGTTTGTGTGTCCTTGTGTAGGTAGCGAGCATTGTGAGCAGATGAATGCAGTTTGCTGCTTCAGTTTTATCCTTTTTATACCACAGCAGGGACAGGCAGGACTGGGGGTTGCGTGTCCCGCTTCAAGGAGCCCTTCTTTCGAGGCATAAATTGTAGCCAGGACTGGTTGCTTTTTTCCCGGTAGCTGGAATAGCTTGCGAAAAACTGGAATTGTGACTTGGCGTTATTTTATTTTTCCCGCTGCTGCTGCCTAAGGGTTGGATTAATCGTGGGGGTAAGGCCAGGGCTTTGCCAGCGAAATCTTATAAGTTGCAATCGAAAAGCCAGTTTAGCCTCTTGAAGTTTAAATCGTGGCAGGGGAAAATCTTAAACCCTCAATTAAGTTTTGACTTTAATTCTTAAATAAATGTGATAAAGAAAAAATACCACTGAAAGTGGTCATTATCTTTAGAAATGAGAGAATAAGAGAAAATTAAAAATATAAATACAGTCCTTCGTCGGGGAATTATTAAATCTTTAATCTTTAAAGCATCTTCTAAGTAACTGCTTACAGTTTTCACAGCTTTATCTCCCCGATCCCCATCGATCTGCCAAAGCTATTATCTCAATTATATCACCTTAAGCCGGACAAGTGTATCATTGACGACTGGCCGGCAACAATCTTGAAATATTTCCTGTGGCTAATCAACTTATATAATAAGTCAGTTGCCTTTCCACACTCCATGGCAGTTATCTAATTTGCAGCGCCGGAATCAACACTTTGTTAAAGCCTTGGCATAACAAGCGCTAAGTGGATGAGAGTGAGCCGATCCGAGCCAGCTTCCATTTATCCGTAATTGCGTCGCTCCAGCGATTGTCGGGGCGTTCCATCGGGCGCTCTTAGCTCGAAATGCATAGCATTTGCGCTACTTATGCTAAAATCGCAGCTGCATTCCATGGCTGCGAGGCCACCGCCACCTGGATGGATGGATCCGAGAACCTGGCTTGGGCGAGAACGAGGAAATCCAGAGTTTGCCATCTTCAATCGAAGCGCAGCGGCGGCAGCGTTGGCCAAATGAAGCATGTAATTCGCTCAGCAGGGCTATAGCGCTCTACAAGTAATTCCGAAATTGATGGCGCGAAAATTACGACAAGCGCTGTGAGCCAAAGTTAAGAAGCCAGGCAGCGAGAACAACCGTTAGCAGGCTAGAGATGCACTCAGAAAAATCGGAGTAGCAAACTAGATTAAGGAAATATAAATATATGGACTCTTTGTTAATATAAGATAATAAATTGATAAATGTATATTGTCTTGCATGCGAGATAAATCGATTTTTAGCTTGATACAATATTGTTGAAAATAAATATAGAGAGGTTACATAAAAAACTATTAATTAATATGTTAAAAAAAGTTTAGTAAATATGTTCACATTTCAAGGGACATTTTTCTAAATTTACTATAGTATCGATTTTAAAAATGCGATATTTTTCGATATTTAAAATTTCTATACATTAAATTTATGATTCATGCAGTGAAATCAACAAACCTTAAGATAAAGCACTAAGAACAGTCAAAATATTAATAATTAAATATTGTACTAGTATTTGACGATAAATAGAACATTAAACGTTTCGATAAACGTGCGATAAATTGATATTAGGTTTGATTTAACAGTGTTTGAAAATAGTATACAACAGTTATAATAAGTCAATGTTTAAATATGTTTAAAAAACAATTAGGTAAGTCTGACAACTAAATTAAATAACATTTTCGATCAAATCAAAGTTATCGATATGTCAACAAATCAATTCATATACAAATTGTTTTACTAATAATAGATATAGATACAAGCAATCTGTAGTATGTTTCGAGAATAAATAACATTAATTAATAAATCGATATTTGATATTTTGATATATTTAATATTATATTTTCAAAAATTAGGATTTCAATGATATAAAATTAATAACTTAAGTGACTTCATAAATATCATCCGTTTATTTGTTTTTATAAAATATTAAAAAAATGTTCTTGTAATTTCCCACATTTTTTTTCAGTGCTTTGCTGCATCTCCCTAACCAGTGAACTGTGAAATGCAACTTGCAGGCAAAATTGCAGCAGACTGCATTTTATTTCGGGCCCCGCGGAGCTAATTGTGTGAGCCATCGATGAAGACTGGCTGTGTGGATTGAGGAGCAGCTCTAGCTATCAGAATGGATTGGTTATGGCCTGTCCGTCCGTGTGTGTGGCGCCTGCTAGACGGTTTAGTTCGCAAATTGGCCTACAAACTTGTCACCATTTATCTCACTCAGTGTCAGCGGCATCTCGAAGGAATCGGATGGGATGAGTCCCGAAAACTTTGCGAGTCTGCCATAAAATGCGTGTCGAGAACACAAAATGACACTTAAGAGGTACGAGCTCTGAGAGAGTTCCCAACAATATTGAATATGCCAAGGCAAACAACACTCGGCCGCACACACTCAATCAGGTATCATTTTGGGGGGCAACCATCAATCTTGGCATCATCCGAAGGAGACGCCGCCGCCGCCGCCGACGCCGACTTATCTCGAGTGACGTACGCACAGATACTCGCACTCCAGCGCAGGCAAATGTATTTGGCGATGTTTGCCATTGTTTGCCCAACAATAACAATCGATGTCACCAGCAGAAGCAGCCCCAAAAGAGTCCCCAGAAAAAGAAAATAACATAAAAGAAAAATCGAAACTAAAAGCGGGGAACACTCGAGGGAAAGCGTCGCATACTTTCGGGCGCCAGTGAAAATAGCGACGATGCCGATGATCATAATGATGATGATGGAACAGGGATTGGGTGTTTAAAGAAAAACGAAAGTGTTGAGCAAACACTAGAAGGATATAAGGTTTGCTTGTTGGACAAGTCCCATCAATCTGTCAGTTGCATAAACCTATTTTTTATAAGAGTTTTCGCGATGAATATTGAACTCCAGCGGCTTATAGTTGGCAGAAAATAAGTGATGCAAGTTTTTTAGGGGGAAAATCTGTTTCTTGGCGTTCTGAGAGGTTTTATAAATAAACTGGTAGAGAATCTTCGAATTACCTTCATTTGATGTCTCCATTTATTGTGATAACATGAGCATATAATTATTATAATAAAGATATTTATAAAATGTTTAAAAAAATGCAAGTAAAACTGTAAACAATATATAGATAATTCCTCTTTTCAGTTTCAGTTGCTTTTTTATACCCCAAAATCCTTATTTTTAATGACTTATTTATCCAGCTTTAATATTTTCTTTCCCATTTGCTGATGAGTTGTAAAAAATCCCTTTTTTAAAAAATATTGAGACCCGGAGCAATGACACTGACTCTGGACAATATTTTGCATGGGTCACGCCGCTGGAAAACGTGCTGGACCTTCAGATATTTGGTGTGTGTGTGGGTTGAGCCCCCATAGGCATTCGCATTAACCCTTTTTGAAGGATGTTGGGCATTGACATTGCATTGCTCGGGGATCCCCATCATCAGCGGCTCGTTGCCCCCTTTGGCACGCGCTTTTGTGCGAAAATATGCAATTGAAATGTTAAATAAATAAAGGCGTAAATACTTGAAGGGCAGCAAGAAGAAGTGAGCACATTCAGGCTCTCTGTCGGATCCGGCAGATACACAAAAGTGCAAATACATTGGGGGAAGGACGGAGGACGGACTACATACAACCCGTTATGCATTCCATAACTTTGCAGTCGTCGGCAGACGTTGACGCTGAAGCGAATGAATGAAAATATGCAGGCAACGTGATTCCGCCACAGCTAACAGAGAGCGCCAGCTCCCATTTGCACCTCCAGTTCCAGTTCCACAGAAACTCCCGCACAACTTCCAGGCTGGGACACCCAACTCCATTTTGAATCCTCGACCTCGACGGCGACGCCATATTGTTTGCGCGCCATTGGGAAACGTTACCGTTAGCATCGCCATTGCCATCAGCATCCGTTACCTTCTTCGCCCGTTACCTGCTACACTTGGAGAAATGGGAGACAGAAGGAAAATATGGAACATTTTAGAAAGAAAGTGGAAAGGTCCATTTGAAGTTGCTTCTCTATTTCTTTGGTTTTTTATCAACAAAAGTGTTTAAATGTTCTTCTAATATTACTCCAATTTTCTTCAATTAATATTAGATATTTTTAACAACATTTTTCTTTCCCGTGCTTACCTGTTACCTGCTCTGGAAAAACAGAAACAGCAAAAGGTAAAAGCAAATGCGATGGCAACAGCAACATTCGTTTGCTGGTATTTTCTGTCGAGTTCAGCGTAAATTCATTCATTTCCACTTGAATTTACAATTATGCGAAACTGTTGTTGAATGGGTTTTGACTTGGCTGGGATTGGATTCGAGGTGGGACCTGGTATCGTGTCCGCCTCCGCCTTCACCTCCGCCTCGTTCTGTGCATATTTCCTGCTCTTGGCGGCATCAGCAAACTTGGCTGTTTAGCTTTTAATAAACTGCGGTTGGTCGGAAGAGCGCTGCGATTTTGAATGCGAAGCATCGCCCTGGAAATTGTCAACAGCAGCGGCAAGGTGGCTAGGAGAAGGCGCGTTGCCTTGGCAACATTCACAACCAGGGATCGGGCTCGTTGAAAGCCATCAGGAATGTAATTAAGCTCGTGACTTTGGGTGTGAAACTGACAGACTACCGAGAAGGGGACAGACCACTGAAGGATGAAATCCAAATATTCTACACTGGGGAAATATTTTAAATTAATTTAAAAATATTTAAAATTACGATTTTTTAAAAACTATTTAAATTTTTAGAATGTCAAGGAACTTATTTAATTTTTTTGCAATATATCCTTTAGTTACTTTGCATTTCCTGTAGCATTTTTCTCCCTGCATCACTTTAAACTCTCAGTTTTTCAGTATCTCAGTAAGATGTCAATTTTAAATCTTTTATGTGCTGCCTACAATCAGGGCTTATTTTCCAGATTCTCTGTTAGTCAGATAAGTTTCTCAACTGGTTTCAAGAGCTCTTATCCCTCGCAAAAAAGTTACTTTTTTGCAACAACTTTTGCAGTCCTGGGCCAAACCCTTTGCCCTTCGCTACCCTGCCTCACTGCCAGCCAATGCAATTCAATGTCATATCCTTGAAAAGGGTGCATAAAAAAAGTAAAGGATGCCCGGCGGCCGCCATAAAAAATACAAAATAAAAAATCATCGACAAACTAAAGTTCTGTTATTGAAAGTTCATCGATGAATGTGAAAGGAAAACAGGCGGCGGTCTCAGATGCAAGTCCTTTTTCTTCCTTGGATGTCGTGGCTTGCAGGCTCTTGGGTTTGCGGCGGCTCACAGGCCATTTCCTGGCTGCCATTCCGGCGTTTCCAGGCTCCTTTTGTGCCCGGGTCTACTAATTTCCTCGGCCATTCCCGACAGTCCAGTCAGCCAGATGTCCTGGAGCCTTTAGCCCAACTCTCTCTCTCGCAGGACGAAACTGCCGCTACTGCTGCTACTGCTTAGCCAACGAGCATTTGTATGTGGCCGATGCGTTGGGCCGTTGTTTGCATTTTTATTTGTATTTCATTTTCAATTGACTGGCGGCAGGGCCGGAGATCCTGGCCTTTCCTACCCACCTGGGGGCCACCTTGCCTGGATACCTGAGTAACTTGGCCCGTTCTCTCTTTGTGCCGTTCAGCCATTCATCAGAGTTATTTACTTTTTAACGAGTTGATTTCATTCAATTTGTTTGCCCAGGTTTCAGTGGCTATTACCGGAGCTGTCCGGCGCTGGAACGCGTCCCGGACTCTCTTCTTTAAGCTGCGGCTCAGCTCTGTTAAAGTCACTCCGGTTCCGGCTCCTGCAGAGGGAGCCTCCTTCCTTCGATACGGCTTTCAATCAGGAGATTTTTCGATACCATCGAACTCTGAGCGTTGCGCAATTTTCGGGTTCCTGTGATACCTCGTAAGAGCAGGAAGAAAGGGTATATTAAAATGTTTCAAAATCGTAAAGCTAATATAATATAATTACTAATACTAATATTTAAGTTAAATACAAAATTAACAGTCTTCTGGGCTTTTCTAAAAAATGATTTTCCATATATTTATTTATTTTTTTAACAATATCATTTTATATTTGAAACTGATTTGGATAGTAGAAATATTCTTGCATTTTGAATCTTTATTAATAGTTATATTTTATGGGATTATTTTTCCCCAGTTAAAGGGTATCCTTCCTTTCGCAATCCCTAAAAACATACCCCTCTTTCTTGTTTTTCTTGTGTCCCTTTTTGCTTGGTACTCCGTCAACTTTTCGGTGCCTTGGGGCACTCTTCGGTTTCAATAAATATTTTCACAATGAAGAAATTAAAAATTCCTCGGAATACAATCTATATATATATATATATATAGCCTGCTCTGAGAAGCCGACAGCATCTATTTATATATGAAAACTTAGTTTGTGTTCGATAACAACAGCACGAGCTCGGGTTTTTGGGGGCCCAGAGTGTGTCCTGTTCCGACCCTGACAATTCGATTGAAATTGTTGCCGATGGCTATGATTTTATGAGTGCTCTGTTTGCCTTTTTGCCAAAGCGGTTCGAAATAATTAAATTGCTGGCATTTCGCAGATGCTTGCGAGAATATTCCCCAAATTAGCCACCAAAAAAGACAGCAGAACCGCTAAGAGATATGAGCGTATTTAAGTGATTTCACAAAGCCCTACGGGTTTTCGGGAAATATGAAATATTAAAACAGTTTCCGGTTGAGAACTAAGAAAGGAATATATAAAATCTATACGAGTTCATTTTAAGAAAGAAGTGTATTTGTTTATATATTATACATTGAATGCTGTTCTTGGTACAATTCGGAATCCTATAATTTTTGCTGCTCTTTCATTTTATTTCTCTCTTGGTAGTGTCCTTAATACCAGAGGATAATGCTGGTCCTAGCCCTGAAGATTCTGCTTCTGGAAACAACCCAGCACCTGGAAGGCAGTATCACAGGCATTGGCACCCTTGACCTTGCTGCACCTCTCCAGATCCTTCTCCACGGCGGCACTGAGGGGCGTGTTGGCAAACTGCTCCTTGATCTTCTCGGTCAGCAGGCTGCCCGTGGAGTCCATGAAGCCGCTCTTCACCAGAATACACTGGGTGGCACACTTGACGGTATCCTTGGCGTCTGCCGCCTTCACCTTGCCGGTCTGCAGGTCCTTTAGGTCATCGGCAGAAACACCATTCTCCTTCAGGCAGCCCTCCACCACTTCCTTGGCCACCGCGTTGTCCATGTTCATGTGTTGCTGATTTTGGAGATCTATTTTAATATATATAAAGTTTAGGTTAGGTACTTACCGCCATAATTCCTGCCAGGCAGCTGAGTAGCAGAGTCAATGCCAGAGTAGCCCTCATTTTGCTAGACTTTTCAGTTCTCTAAGAGCTGGTTAAAGCCTCATCGCTTTTTATAGTAGAACTTCGCGTGACGCTCTGTATTTGTCAATTTTAGTTTTGTATATATCTCGCATATTGATTATCACTAAAAGAGACGCATCCGTCACGCTGACTCTGCAATATAATGTCATTGTCAAGGTTCTCAACCTGAGGGATCAGGCTATTACTCATTTTTAGGTCGTTAACGAACGGCTGAGCTTGAAGAGTAGCTTACATTTCAAAAAATATCTATGAATATTTATTTGGGATTCGCGGAAATCTATAAAATCATTTTTACTGTGTTTTTAATTAGTTTACTTAAGACAATTTTTAGCTGAATATAATCAAAAGAGTCTAGACAAGTTACACCATTTTTCTAGGGAATAATTAGCTATTAGTTTAAGTTTATCTCTAATCTAGAGACTTTAAAAATTTTATATTAATAAGTTATATAATCATTATTATTTGGTTATTCTGATTTCTTAATACTATTCGAAATTAAAAAACGTTTTCATAGGTCCCATAATAGTTTATACCACCTTTTTTCCTCCCTTTAATTTAAAGGCTTATCTCTGTAATTATTATTTGGCAGGGCAGCTGTTTGTCTGGTTCGTTTATTATTTTAATAATTACCAACTCTATCTGCCTAATAATGCATAATTTTTAGTTCATTTTCGAATGCATTTGTTTAGAATGCAGCAGAGGTATTAACGAACAGAATAATTTGCTCACTAGTCCATTGAAATGTGTGATGGAAATACCTTGATTAATTTT